>AFRA01000120.1:0-51823 GCA_000223055.1 Claviceps fusiformis PRL 1980
CTTTTAATAAGTATATATATAATTATTATATAAGCTATAATATTTTTTAAATAAACTATAATAAAGCTATAAAATACTATTATAATATTACTTTAAATATTAACTCCTACTATATAAAAAAGTAAATATAAATATTATACTAATTAGGTATAAACTAAAATAAAAATAGTAATATAAAAATATTTAGTATTAACTTAGTAAAGATTTAGAATAATAAATTAAAAAGTAAAAAAAAAAGGGAAAGTAGTATATTATATAAATATTTTTAAAGAAATATATAAAACACTAAAAGCTTAAATAATACCTTTATTATAGCTTTTCCTTTTGCTATTAATTTTATTATTACTTTCTTTTAGTATTACCTTTAAGGAATATTATTAGAATTTATATAGCTATTATAATAAATAAAGAAAGAAAATTAAATACTTCTTTAATAAACTTAAAAAAAAATAACTCTTTAGCTTAAAACTTAATAAAAAAGGTATTAATAGTAAATAAAACTATATAGCTTAAAAGGTAAATAGTTTAAAAAAGGATTTTTTAAAAATAAAAGTATATATAAAATTATTATTATTTTTTCTCTCTTTTTTCTATAATAATACTACCTTTCTTATAATATAAGTAAATAGTAGCTATAATAGTTTTATTACTATAAGTAAAAAGGCTACTTAATAGCTTAGCCTAACTAGAATTCCTCTTTCTTAACTTTATATAATTATAATAATAATAATAATAACCTAAAAGAGCTATTTAAAACCTAGATTAAGTATATATATTATATACTTAATATACTTTTAAAGGGATATAAATAGATAGATATTTTCAGTTACTACTTATATTATTCTAGGCTTTATTAAAGATTATATCTTAGGTATACCTTAGCTAGTATAGAATAAGGTTAAGCTTTACTTAGCTATATAATAGCTAGTAATATAATCTAAAGGCACCCTAAAGGTAATACCTTTTAATACCTACTAAGTAGCTTAACTAATTATTATAATTCTTAGTTTAGTTTATACTAAGCTAGTATAGTATATCGTAAAGGAGAAATCTAATATATAGTTATTTATAATAAGTTTTTATAAAATAAACTTAATTCTAGCCTTAAAAATAAAGCTAACTTAGAATCTATTAAAAACTAAAAGCCTTTTATTAAAACTTTAAAATTTTATAAACTTATTTAATAAAGAAAAAATAAAGGGACTATTATTATATTAAGGCTATATTAACCATTATATTTACCTTTATTAAAACTTAAATAAATTAACCCTAGATCTTCTTTAAGCACTTTTATATAATATATTATATAAGTAGCTATTAAAGATTTTTAAGTAAGTAGTAGAACTTATAAATTAAGAATAGATTTATATATTATTCTTTTTAGTAATAATACTAATACTATTAGTTAAGAAAGCTAAGAAGGGTAAGTATTTCTATATAAATTACTATATACTTAATTAGGTTATAAACTAAAACTACTACTTACTACTCTTTATTAAGAAAATACTATAATCTCTAGCTAATACTTAATAATTTATAAAACTTAATATTTAGGCTATATTTTACTACCTTTATATTACTAAAAGAGATAAGTATTTTATAGTATTTTAAATAAAGTTTAGGCTTTTTAAATAGCTTATTTACTTCTTAAGCTTAATTAATGCCTTTACTATATTTTAATATTATATTAATAAAGCTTTAGAGTTTACCTTAAGGGACTTTACTACTATATACTTAAATAATATCTTTATTTATACTTTTAAGTTATAGAAAAACTATATATAAAAAATATATCTTATATTATAATAATTAAGGAAAGCCAGGCTATACCTTAATATTAATAAGTATAGTTTTAAAATTTAAAAGGTTAAATACCTTAGGTTTATTATAAAGGCTAGAAAGAGTGTCTACCTAAACTGTTATGGACTAGCCTAGATGGCGACTGTAATCTAGTGTCGATGAAGTTATTATTATCCATAAGGGGGAAGGAAAGGTTACTATCCCCCTCTACTATATATTTAGTTTATATATAATATATGCTTATAGGGTTTGCCCTCTAGGTAAGGTAGGTTACCTTATATGCTCCTTATATACTCCTCTCTTATTTTACTAAGGATCTAAGCCTTTAGCTTAAATCTATTATATAGCCCCCTACTATATTATTCTCTAGCTATTAAATAGTTAATAAATAGTTAGGTTATAATAATACTATTAGGGTATAAGTAATAAACCTTACTAGGCAGACCTATATATCCTAGCTAGTTTTAATTTAGCACTTAGTATTAATAAAATAAAACCTAAAATAAAAACTTAAATAAAAATTCTAAATTAGTTAGCTAATTATATTCTAGATATTAACTATAAATCTCTTAATTAGCTCCCTTAAGCTTATAAATAAAATTCTATTATTATCTTTATTATTAATATTCTATATATATTAAGCCTTTTATTTAAATATTAATTAATACCTATTTATTCTTTATTATTATTTAATATCTTTCTATATACCTTTTATATTATTAATAAATAACTTATTATTATTATTTATTAGATTTAACTAGTAAGCTTCCCTATTCTTATTACTTTACCTATTTTAAAAACTAAGGTTATAAGATTATATTTACTACTATTAATACTTTTTCTTTTTTTCCCTATCTTTAAATGGCTACTATATCTTAAATTATTATAAAATAAAAGGTAATTTAAAGAATAAGTTATATACCCTTATAAACCTTTTCTAGCTAAATATCTAATACTTATTGTATATTCTATATATAATAAATAATGGCTTATTTTTATATATACTAAGCCTTAAGCACTTTTATAAAAAATACTAAAAAAAAAATTTAACCTATTTAAGGGATATTATTATATTTACTTAAAGTCTTACTTTTTACTACCTTACCTATAAAATATTAATAGCTATTTACTATAGTAAAGCTATAAAGATATTTTATATTCTTATTTATAATACCTTTAATAATAAAAGGAAAAAAGTTATTTTAAATAAGCTATTTAAGGCTTTATATAACTATTTTACTATTACTTTATATACTATAAAAAAATATACTATACCTATTATTACTACTAGCTTCTTACTTATACTATTTTTTTATCTACTAGCTTAACTTTAGTTTATTATTAATAAAATACCTTTATATTTATTATTTATTTTTATTATTAATTTTATTATTATTTACTTATTAAAAATGAATATTAACTATACTAATACTTAGTTATTTAAAATATAGTATTAGGTTAAATAATTAATACTTATATATTAAGATTTATTTATTTAGCTTTAGTTATATTAGCTTTCCTTATTAATTTACTTATTATTATATTTAAAAAAGTAAATATATATACCTATACTACCCTTTTTTATTTTATTAAATATAATACCCTTTTTTATTATTATTATACCTTTTTTTACTATTAATATACTTTTTTTTATTAATATTATAATACTACTTACTATTTACTAGCTTTTAATATTTATAATATTTATATTTAAGCTACCCTTAGGTATTCTTAGTTTTATATTATAAAAGCCTAACTTATTTTTTATTAACTTAAAGTTACCCTTTTGACTCTTTTTTAGCTTACCTTTTATAGCTATATTAACTAAATATTATAAAAAAAAAAAAGGTTTAGCTAATAACTTTACTTAAATAATAATAAGATATAAGAATATTATAATTAATTTAAAGCTTATATAAAGCTTAGTAGTATTAAAGTTTATATTAAATAATATATTATATAATATTAATTAAAAGTTATAGTATACCTCCCTTAGTTTATTATTAAAATATATATCTTTTTATTATACTTTAAAATTTATTAATACTTTAGTATTTTCTAGGCTTTTAAGTAGCTTTTATATTAGCTATATATAGCTAATTTATTTAATTAATATATTATAGTAGCTATCCCAACCCTTAGTATTCTTTATAGCTAAAATAAACTTAATTTAGTATTTATAAAGTATATATATATTATTATTTTAAGGCTAAATAAAGCCTAGTTAAGAGTTAAGTAAGACTTAAAAAAGGAATAAATTATTTACTATATATTTAATTAAATTAATATAAAAGATTAAGTAAATATTATTAAAAATATTTAGTTTAATAATAAAAGGTATAAAAGTATTAAGTATAGTATATTTAGCTATAACTTAATTTAACTTTTTACTTAAGTAAAGGATTTAAATATTATAAAGGCTAAGCTAAACTTTATTACTAGCTTAATATTATTCTATAAAATAATATAATTAATTAAAAAACTTTTATTAATATTATTAAATAAAATTAATAATAACCTAAATAAACACTATTCCCCCCTTAATATACTTAAGAAACTAAACTACCTACCCCTTAAGGAATATCTAGCTTTATATAAAAGCTAGTATATATTATACTAAATTAATATTAAACCTATAAAGAGCTATATATACACTAAGGCTAGTAATTAATAAATTATAGTTATTAAGTATAAGCTAGTATATTATTAAGTATATAGGCTAGTTTATTTAAGTAAAAAAAACTATAATATATAAAACTATTTAAACCTTTTAATTTATATATTCTATATTTTTATTAATTTAAAGACAGTAAGATATAAAAAGAAGCTACTAAGTCCCTATAAAGAAATATAGTAATAACTAAAAGCTACTTACTTAGTTTAAACTATAGTTTAATATAATACTTAAAGAGAACCTATAGAAATATTATTAATAGTCTAAAAAGCATTAAGTATATACTTTAATGCTTATATTTATTATAGCCTTTAATTAAATATACTTAAAGAGGTAGTTTATAATAACTATAAAGAACTAAAGAGCGTTTAAAGAGGTAGCTAAAAGGTTAGTTATAAAATCTACTAATATCTATAACTAATACCTATTTAGTGCTAAGATAGGCTATAGAAGGCTTTTGTATAAGCATTAGCTCTTATAAGCTCTATAGTAATAGTAATTTTATATATACTATGCAATATCTATTAATATACCCTCCTAGTAATAATTATAATAAAGAGCCTAAAAGGTTATATTCTTTTCTAAATAGCTTAATAAAGGTAAGTTATAGGTTTATTAAATTAGTATAGTAGTTAGGGATTTATACTATAATACTTAAAAGTAGCTATAGAATAGTAAAGCCTTATAGGTATTAATTATATAATCCCTAACCTATAAATATATAGCTACCTTAATAGAAAATCTCTAAGCCTTTAATTATATTACTATAATCTTTAGGTAATATATAGAATTAATTTATATACTTTAGTCTTAAAGATTTTAAAAATAGTTATTTATAAAGAAGTTATAGCTTTATAGGTTAATTACTATATTATTAGTTAGGGATTAATTTTACTTTAGTAATAAGGTAAAAAAAATAAAAGATAGCTATAATAAGTATATAACTAATATTAAGTATAGTAATAGCTAGGCTAATATAGGGGCCCTTAATTTATTTTATTTATAGTAAAATAGTATATTAAGGTAAGCTATTTAAAAGCTTAATTAGTAGTAAAGGTAAAAATTAAAGAAAGAGAGAGTCTCTACCTAGTATACTTAATATTTTAATATTTTTTAAGGGCTTATAAAGTATTCTAAGTTTTTATAGTTAGTAAGGATTATAAATAGCCTAAAAATACTATAAAGCTTAGTAAACTATACCTTAAGGTATAAAATAACACTAAGTAGCTTTTTATTATAAATTATATAGTTTTATTAAGGGGCTATAAGCTAAGTAAAGTAATAGGCAATTAGTTATAGTATACCTACTATATTATACTATAAAAGGCAATCCCTAATAGCCTTCCTTAATATATTAGCCTTTATTATTATATTTAAGGTAGAGTTCTATTAAGCTAGGATTAAAGCTAAAGAAAATATATTTTTAAGGCGCTAAAAGGCTATTTAATAAGCTAAGAATTAGATAAATAAAGCACCCTTTTTGGTAAGGTTAAGTAAGGGTTTAATAAAGTTTAAAAAGTTAGCTATAAATTCTTAGTAAAAGTTTATAAAGCCTAAGAAGCTATATATACCCTATAGCTATATTAGTGCCTTTTATTTATAAATAATAGCTACCTTAGCTAAGTTAGGCTATACTATATAGCTAGCTTATACTATAAAACCTAAGTACTTAACCTTAGTTATACTAAAGGTATACTTATTAAGGTTAAAATGTAGGCTAGCTTATTAAAGATAGGAAAGGATCTCTTTAGTATACTATATATACTCCTTATATATACTACTAGTATAAATAAGGATATTATTAAGATAAGCTGTTATATAGACCCTTAATATATCCTTTAAGGTACTATTAATATAATATTAAAATATTATAGGTGCTCTAGCTAAGCTAAAGAGGTAGATAAGCTATTTAAAAAAGCTAAAATATATATAGAAAGCTATAAAAGCCTTATCCCCTTATATAATATATAGATAATAGAAAGTAGTATAAATATTTAATTTAATAAACTACTAAGTGCTTACTAAGAATTATAAAGTTTCTTTAATAAGTAGTAATAAGTATTAGTCTTAATTTATAATCTTATTTAATACCTTATAATTTATATAAAAATACTAACCTTTACTTACTTTTTTAACTAAAAGTATTAAAATAATTATTAAAAAAAAGAAAGCTTTAATTTAGCTTTTATTTATAAGGTTTATAATTTATTTATATATTTCTAGTAACTAGTCCTAAGGTATATTATAAAGTAATGCTTAAGGTAGGTTTAGTAGGCTACTATTAGGGTTTTATTATAGTTAAATATAATAGTTAGCCTACTCTTAGTAATAAGAAAGAGTATTAATATTTTTATAATAAAATAAATCCTTAAAGTTAGCTAATTTACTTAGTAAAAAGAAAAGGTTTTTATTTTTCTCTAAAACTACTAGGTTTATTATAAATATAAGAATAATATTAATCTCCTATAAGCTTATAAATATAATACTACTTACTTTACCTAACTATAGGGCTTAATAAGCTAATTTTATATAAACTAAGCTAATAATAGTAATTATTAGTAAGGCTACCCCTTAGGTATTTAAGGTATAAATCTCTAGGCTACCCTATATATAGATAATAAGGAGGCGTTAAGTAGTATATAATATAATATTATTTTAGGCTATTTGTAGCGGCCTTAGAATATAGTTTTATAAGAGGCCTAGGATTATATAGGTTACTATAGGGAATAATTAGTTATTTAAATTAGTATTAAACTAAATAAGGTAGGTAATTCTTAGGCACTAGAAGGCATTAGTATAACTATATTATATAACTATTATAGTAGTAGTTAATATATATAGTTAGGCTAAGGTAAGGCACTAAAGGCCTAACCTTTAAACTATATTTTTACTTATAATAGTATAGCTATTATAACTACTATTTACCTAAGTATTAATAAACTTAAAACTATTATATAAAAAAAAAAGGAGGAATAGTGCTTTCTTTATATAATATTTTATTTTTTATAAATATTTAAGCTAATACTATTATAAGTATAATATAGACTAATACTACTAATATATATTTTATTACTAAGATTTATATAATAAAGCTATTTTTTTTAAACTAAAGTTACTATTATTACTTAGTGCCTCCTTATTAAAGGCATTTAAGGCCTTAATATTAAAACCTTTTATTAGGTAATAAATAGAAAGCTATATACAGTTTTAAATAAAGTAACTATTATTATTATAATATAAATACTAGTAGGTAGCTTTATAGTACTTAATGTTATGGACTAGCCTAGATAGTGACTGCAATCTAGTGTTGATGAAGTTATTATTATCTATAAGGGGGAAGGAAAGGTTACTATCCCCCTCCACTATATGTCTAGTTTATACACAATATATGCTTATAGGGTTTGCCCTCTGGGTGAGGTGGGTTACCTCACATGCTCCTTATATGCTCCTTACATGCTCCTCTTCTGTTCCGCTAAGGATCCGAGCCTCTAGCTCGAATCTATTACACTTAATAATATTCTATAAAACCTAGGTTACTTAAATTATATCTTTAATATTTATAGGCTTTATACTTAACCTACTTTTACTAAAAAATCTATAACCTTACTTAAAGCTTAAAAAACTAGTAGAATTAATACTTATTATAGTTATATTACTATTTTAGTAATATTTAGTTTAAGTATAATAATAAGCCTTAATATACTTCTTAATTTAGTATAAGTTAATATTTAAGGTAATACTATAGTATTATATAATTACTATATAGTAGTTAGAGTAAGGGATATTATAACTTATATAGTAATCCCTTATTTACTTATTAAGCTTAATTTAAAGCTAAGTAAGTTTTATTATATTTACTTAAATACTTCTCTTTATAAAGTATAACTTTTATTTAAAATAAATAAAGAAATCTATAAACTATTTATTTAAGTATTATTTTAGCTAGTTTAACTTTATAACTATATATTCCTTTTAATAAGGGTTTATAAATATAATATTAAGGTATTTAAAGAAATAGCTTAGTATATATTAATAGTTATTACTTAATTTAAAAAATAAAGCTACTTATACCTAAATCTTAGGTAATAGGTTTTAGTAAATAAGAAACTACTTATTATAATTAGTGCTAATAAAGTCTAAATTAGCCTTTAGTGTATATACTATAAGGCTTTACTAAGCCTAAAATAAAGCTTTATTTTTATTATAAGGGTTCTTTATTAAAAGTAGCTTATACTTAAGTTATACCTAGTTAGCCTATATTAAAGTATTTATATAGAATACTTAGTTTATTATAGCTATATAATAATATAGTTTCTTAAGCTAAGCTACTATTAAAGTAATAGTTTTATAAAAATAGTATAAGTTCTATATATTACCTAATTAGGCTATTTATTTATAATATTAAGGATTTATTATACTATTTTTATAAAGATAAATATTATAAGTAGTGTTATAATAGATAATAATTATTATAAACTAGCCTAAATAGTAACTATAATTTAGTATTAATAAAGTTATTATTATTTATAAAAGGGAAGGAAAGGTTACTATTCCCCTTTACTATATATCTAGTTTATATATAATATATACTTATAGGGTTTGCCCTCTAGATAAGGTAGGTTACCTTACATACTCCTTACATGCTCCTCTCTTGTTCTGCTAAGGATCCGAGCCTCTAGCTCGAATCTATCACATAAACTTTAAAAAAATTATAGCTATTTATAACTAAAAGGTACTAACTTAAACCTAAAGGGTAAGAAGTTTTTTAGAGTTTATAAACTTTTATTAGAAATTCATTAGGAATTTTTTAAAACTTACTAAGCCTTTACTAGCTTTAATAAAAAAAAAGTCATTTTTAGTAAATAACTAAGTATATTTTTATATTTAAAGCATTTAAATTAGCTTTTATTTTTTACTGAGTTTTAGCTTAGTAAAATCATAATTAAAATATATTAATAAAGGTAAATATATTTAAAGAGGCTATAGATAGCTACCTTTCCTAATATAATATAGAAAGGGTTCTATACTTAATAGCTTATTACTTAATATACTTAATATTAGTATAGTAAAACTATATAATTTATAATAAAAAATTACTTATTATTATCTCCTACCTTAAGGCTTAAGGGGCTAAGCTTTAAAGTATAGTTTACTTATTTACTATTCTGACTAACTATAAAAACTTAAAGTATTTTACTACCCCTTAGGAAATATTAAAGTATTAGATATATTAGTTAAAGATACTTACTTTTTATAATTTTAATTTATATTATTATTTTAAATACTTAGCTAGGTAGCTTAATACCTTTTTATAATAAAAGTAGAATAAATTTAAAAACCCTTTATAATAATAACCCTTAATAGTCCCTATAGTATTATAATATATTAATAGTAGAATACTAGCTATAATACATTAGGAGCTTAAAATAAAGCTATATAAAAGTAAGAATAAGGGTAGAATAGGTAAGGGCTAAGTACTAAAGGTAATTATTACTAAAGGGAGCTATATATAGTAGGACCTAGGTAAGGGTAGTAATAAACTACCCTTAAGCTAGCTTCTTTTTAGTAATAAGTACTTATAGTCTTTTTAGGACTAAGGCCTTTAAGTTAATAAGTCTTATACTTTTAAGTAGTAAGCTATATATTAAGGTGTTGAAAATAACAGGGTTATTTACAGGGGATTCCTCACTATTAGTGCTATAATTATAGCGCTGATAGAAGCACTTTATAGGGGGCTTTGTAAGCCAGTGCAAGCCGGCAAGCATGCGCGCGCGCGGGTGGCATAACCACGGAATTCCGACCGAAGGTCACGTGTGTATGGGCTTACAGCTGCGAGGTCCTCACAAATCCTTACTTTTTAACCTTTTCTGCCTATTCTAATAGTTATGTAGTTAGACTAATAGCTATAAGGTAGGCCTAGTCTTTAGGTTAGATTTATAAGGTAACTAGCAAAGATATAGAGAAATAGATTAAAGAATATAACTAAGCTAGCTAATAGCTACTTAGTTAGGAAAGGTAGCTACCCTATAATATATATTTTTACTATTTTTCTTAATAAGAAGGAATTTATAAAAAGTCTTAGGACTAGATTCTTTATTACTAAATTCTAGGCTTTTGTTTTATATAAATATCTAAAAAACGGTTTTTTAGTGTTATGCATTGATTTTTACTAAGTTAACTGATTGTAAGCACGTTAGCAGCTAATTTATATAGCTATAAGTTTATTTTTTTATTTTTCTATACAAATAAATTTTATAGAAAATAGAAAGTAGCTTATAAAGCCTAGCTAGTAACTAGGATCCACTAATAAGGTTAGTAGGTATATAAGGGAAGGAAGTGAAAAACCCCCTTACAGCTGCCGACTGTACAGACTGTTAAAATCACTCTTGCTAGTGTTACGTGCTGGATGTCACACGTAAATGGGGGTACTCACGCAATAGGTGTGGTACGTCATGAAGTCATAAGAAGAAGGAACACTCAAGTTACAGGTAGGTAATTGAGTGTATGTATGGTTGAAGTTGTTTTCTCTAGCTATGTGCGGCGGAACCCTCCTTTTGTGAGGTGGGTTCCGCCTCTGGGAACGGACCGTAACAGCTAGCTACGCACACCTATAAAGTTAGATATTAGATATAATTTATTAGATATTATTATTATAAATTCTTCAGTGAATTAAATAGTGCTAAAAGCAATGTAAAAGCTTCTATATTTTATAAAATATAGTGGACTATAGCTTACTATAGTGCTCTGCTCTGCAGAGCAGTGGATCTATATGTATACGCTTACTAAGCCCACTACCTTAGTAAGCTTTGCTCTATAGCACCTACCTTTATTATTTCTAATAGGTTATAAGCCTAGAAGAGAACTTTTAGTATCTAGAAAATTCACTGAATTTTTCTATAATAAAGGAAAATATCACTATATTTATAGAGAGTGTAAAAGCTACTTATTCCTTCTATAAAAAGAATAAATTCACTAAAAAGAAGTTTTCCCTTCTATAAAATAGGAAAGAACATAGTATAGAAGAATTCCTACTTCTATAAAAATTTAGGATTAGCAAAAAAGGGGATATTTTACCCTATAAGAACCTCTTATAAATAAAATAAAAAAAAACAAATTATAAAAGACTTTACTTCTATAAAAAATAAAGAAAGATATAGAAGAGTTCCTACTTCTATAAAAGAAAGAGATATATAGTAACCTTACTATAATTTAGAAGACTACCTTCTATAAAAGAGCAAAAGAAGAATTCCTACTTCTAAAAATATTAAACAAAAAATAAAAAAAAAAATAAAAATTAAAAAAAAAATGGATTTAAGAGATCTAAGCTAAATTGGCTAAGGGGTCCCTACCCTAGAGCAGTCGTGGGCAGAGCATGTAAACCAATAGATTTTATAATAAAATAATAATATCTCTAATATTTTAGAAAAATTAGAAATGTTAGCAGCTACCGTTACCTCTGCCCTAGCTATAGCTTTAGAACCTATAGCTAAGCTAATATAAGAAAAACCTTAGGAAAGCTCTAAAAATTCTAATATTCTAAACTCTTTTAATAATTCTATTATTAAAGAATTTAATAAGAGGGTTTATAGCTTTCTAGAGGGGGCTAGGCTAAAGGGGCTAGAAAATTTTAATTAGTGGAAGCAGGCCCTAAATATCTAATTTAGGGCACTAGGAATGCCTAATTTCTTAGAAAATCCTAGTATTACTAAAAACCTTAGCAATCCTAACTAAGCTATAATTCTTATGCTTTTAAGAGATAGCTGCATTAAAGGCCCCTAAAATGCTATAATTTAGTAAAAAGACCCCTTAGAGGTATATAGTGTTTTAATCCAGCAGTATTCTTAGAGTTCTGAAATATAGCGTGGTACCCTTTATAATTAATTTTATAGCCTAAGTTTCTAAGGTTATAAGGGGTCTCTAGAGTCTTTTAATACTTTATTTAATAACCTACTGGCTAGGCTAAATTTAGTAAATGTTCTTATAAAGCCTATAGACTAAGTAAACTAATATTTATAAGCTCTAAAGTTAACTTTTCCTTAGTAGGCTAAAAGGCAACGTTTTTCTATAAAAACTAATAGGGCTTTAGGGGCCCTTATAGGGGCACTAAATTTATAATTTCTTATAGCTAATTTACTTAAAGAGTAAAGGGATAAGAGCTCTTTAGTATCTAAAGCTTTAAATTATAAAGCTACTACTTCTAAAGAATCTATATATAGAGGCTCTAAAGAAAATAAGACCTTTAAATATCCTAATAAGGATAAAAAGAAAAGAAAGAATTCTACCTAAGAAAATAAGGGAAATTCTAACCCTAATTCTAAGAAAAAGGGGAAAAGTTAGGGTAAACAATCCTCTAAAAAGGCTAAGGATAATAATAAGGGTTAAGAGGGATCCTTTATACTAGGAAATTTTAACCTTTCTTTAGAGGCTTTAGAGCCCTATAAAAGACCTAGTAGCCCTAGTGCTAGCAGTGATTCTAGTAAAGATTCTAGTATTTATTCTTAAGAATCTACTACTCTTAGTAAAGCTAGCACTAAAGTTAATAAGCTAGAGGATTAAATATCCTCTAAAGCCTTTAATTTCTATAATAAAGAGATAAAAAACTCTCTTCTTTATAATATAGGTTCTACTATTTACTTAGTTAATTCTAAGAAATATTTTATAAGTTATACACCTTATAAAAAAGAGGAAGCTAGGCCTATAACCACTAGTAGTAGTCCTATCTATCCTAAGGGATATAGAAAGGCTAAATTTTTGGTTTTATATTAATAAAATCCTAATAAATATAGGCCCCTAGTCCTATAAAATATACTATATTTTCCTAAATTAAATATTAATATAATAAGCAGACTAAAGCACTATTTAGCAGGAGGCTATATATATAAGAATTCGCTATTCTTAGCTAATAGGTCTTATATTAGCATTTTAAACGTTAAAAAGCACAGATCTTTTATCTAGCTAGAGAATACTAATACCCCCCTTCTAAAACCTCCTTCTAGCTGCCCTTATAGGCACTATAATAGTCATTTTAGTCATATAGTTACTAATTACCCTATAGAGGTCTAAATTCCCTCTAAGGAACCTATATAGGCTAAGAAAGCTCTAGAAATTAAAGAATTAGAGACTTCTAACCTAGAACCCACTAATTTAGTAGCACCTTTTTCACTAAAGCTTATAAGCTAGGCACCTAAATTTATAGAAGTCTTTCCTTTTAATATAGGGCTATTAAAGGCCCCTAAAAAAATTATAAAAGAGGCTTTAGCGGATTTAGTATCTAAAAATCCTACTAAGATAGGCCCTAGGCTTCTAATAGCTCCCTAAGAGGCCTATAATTCTTAAGGGGCCTAGCAGGGAGCTATTAAAAAAGGTATTACAGTAGCTAAAAAAGAGCTTATAGGGGATCTTATAGAAAACCCTAAGCTAAATTCATACTAAAATTTGCTAAGATTAGCTGGAATCTAGTATATTAAACTAAGGCACCTAGGTCTACCATTGCTAAAGAAAACTAGCTTATTAGCTAAGAAAATCCCAGATTTTTCTAAGGTTAAAGAAAAGGATTTTAACTGCTTAACCTATAATTAAATAAAAGCAGTTAAAAGGCCCTCTAAAACCCTAATTCTAAACCCCCCTAGGGCTTTAGATAGACTAGAGGGGGATACAGTAAAAATAAGCCCTATACCTTATAATAAGCACCCTATATGCCTTATTCTAGTAAACTAAAAAACTAAATATAAGTAGCTATTTTCTTTGCTAAATAAGGAGGGCCCTACTGTTTTCCTAGCTATAAAAGGGTTTTTTAGATTTCTAAAGCTTAATTTTAATACCTACCCTAAATATCTACATTTTAATAAGGGTAGAGAGGTTAATTCTGCTTACTAGCAGTAGCTAGTAAAAAAGGGGATAAAATTTACTACTTCTTTCCCTTATATTTATAAGCAAAATAGGCTAGCTAAAAGGGCTATATGTGTTATAATAGATAGACTGCAGGCTACCCTACACTAGTTTAGTTTACCCTTATATCTATAGAATTTTGTTATTTTTGCTATTATAAATCTTATAAATATAACAGCAAATTCCACAAAACTAGCTAGCCTAGGATAATTATTAGCTATAGATTTTAAAGAAAATGCCCTAATTACCTTAGAGATTAGCCCTACTAATTATAAGAGTATTAGGGCTATTAGCTCTTATTATAAGGTTTTAATTCCTATAGAAAAAAGACCTAAAGCTTAAAAACTCGCCCCTAGGACTATCCCTAGAAGGTTATTAGCTAATTTAGGCTCTAAGACCTACTTAGTTTATATTCCTTCTAAAAGACTAGTTACTAAAACTAGCTTTATAAGAATTATAGAACCTATAGGCCCTATAAATTTAGGCCTCCCTAGGTCTTCTATAGGGGATATCTCTTTAAAGGGGGATTTAAGTGCCCCTTAGAACCTTCTATAGGATAATTCCTTAGAGGGGGAAAATAACTAAAATAGTAGTATTCTTATTAAGGATTACCCTATGGTATCTTTTAATTAAATAGTTAATAAAGAGCCTAAATTAATTTAAAGTCCTAGGGACCTAGAGTTAGATAAAAATTAACTAAATAATCTAGATAAAATAGATATTAACTTAATAGCCCTTTTTAAGGAAATCTACTATAAAGCATAGCTAAAGGCTAAAGAAAATAGGCCTAATAATAGCGCTAAGCCTAAGTCTTAGAAGTAAGCTTTAGTAAGCCTATAGAAAAAAACAGTAGCTATAAGCTATTTTTAGTAAATTTAAGTAACTTCTTAAGGCAGGCACTTTTAAATTTATAGGAAAAGAAAATATCCCTAAGGGCTAGAGAGTGCTAAGAAATAGGCTTATTTTAAAGCTTAAAAAGAATAAAGAAAATAATCCTTTAAAATATAAGGCCTGACTTATTACTAAAGGCTTTATATAAATAGAAGGCTTAGATTATACTAATACCTTTACCACTATTAGTATTCCCCCTAGCTAGTGAATACTATTAGCTATAGCAGCCTAGGAAGACTAGGAAATAAAGTAAATGGATTTTATAGGGGCTTTTCTTAACAGCTACCTAAAAGAGATTATTTATATATAAATTCCTAAAGGATTTATTAAATTTCTTGAATAAAATTTATAATTAGCTAAGCTAGCTAAAAAACTTAGCTATAAAGCTACTAAGGACTTAGTTATTATACTAAGAAAATCCTTATATAGCTTAAAGTGGAGTTCTAGAGAGTAGCAATAGACCCTAACCTTAGTTCTTAAAAACCTAGGTTTTAGCCCTCTTATCTCTAACCCTACTATATTCTATAATTTAAAAGTGTATACCTTTATTATAACTTATATTAATAATTACCTTTTAATAGGGGTGGATTTATAATATATTAAGGAGCTTAAAAAAGCCCTTTATAAGGCTTACCCTATAAAAGATAGGGGCCCTATAGAATTTTTCTTAGGGGTTTAAATTTAGTGTAACTAAAAAAATAGGGTCCTAAAGATACACTAAAAGCAGTATATTTTAAAGGCCCTAGCATGCTTTAAGCTAGAAAATTACAAATCTATTAGAATTTCGCTGTAGCTAGGGGTCTTAAAATAATAGCTTATTAAGCCCTTTATATCTTAAGAGAATATAAAGGAATATTAGAGTATCATTAGTACTATTATATATCTTATGCTATTAATAAGACTTAATATTGCTTTTGCGCTATAGTGGCTTTTAATAGCCCTAGCTAGCCTGCATTTAGAGCATTTATATACTACTAAAAACCTACTAAGATACCTTTTAGGTATAAAAGATTTAGCTATTATTTATAAGGGCCCTACCCCTATAAATAACGTAAAAACCTCTAAGGCTAGCCCTAGCTCTAGCTTAGTTAGATTTTATAATAGCAATTTTACTAGAGATAGAAGCTCTTCTAAATCTACTTATACTTATCTTTATAAGCTAGTAGGGAGCCTAATTAGCTAAAAATTAAAGAAGGCTAGCACTATAGCCTTATTAATAATAGAAGCAGAGTCTAACGCTATTTATAAGACTTTCTAGAAGCTTTAGTAGCTTAAAAAGATTTTTATAGAGCTAAAAATACCTATAAAACCCCCTATATAAATTTTCTATAATAACTAGGGAGCTATAAAAACCGCTTATAACCCTACTCTTTATAGCTATACTAAGCACACCCTCCTAAAATTTTACTATAACTAATAACTAGTTTTAAAAGGGCTTACTAAAATCGCTTACCTAGATACTAAGAAAATGCCTGCTAATGGGCTTATAAAGCCCCTTATAGGCCCTATATACCTTATTTTCTTAACGCTTATAGGTTTAAAACCCTTATAATTTATTACTAAAGGCTATAAAAAATAATGCCTAACTAAAGGCATAAAAACAATAAAAATACCTAGAAAATTAAAAATAACTACAAAAATAAAGAAAGAATAAGGTCCTTACTTTTAACAGTAATGCCTTTATAAAATACTATGCTTTACTATAGTAAAAAGTTACTTACCCTAAAGCCCTAATTTTAGGCTCTATAATTCTATAATCCTTTTTTATTTTAGAATTTTCCTAGATTTTATATAACTTTTTCTTTTACTTTTACCCTTAGCGCCCTTATAATAACTATCCCTAATACTTCTTTAAAGGGGGTGTTAAAAATAATAGGGTTATTTATAGGGGATTCCTTACTATTAGTGCTATAATTATAGCACTAATAGAAGCACTTTATAGGGGGCTTTATAAGCTAGTGTAAGCTGGTAAGCATGCGCGCGTGCGGGTGGCATAACCACAGAATTCCAACTAAAGGTTACATATACATAGGCTTGTAGCTATAAAGTCCCTATAAATCCTTACTTTTTAACCTTTTCTGCCTATTCTAATAGTTACGCAGTTAGAGTAATAGCTATAAGGTAGGCCTAGTCTTTAGGTTAGATTTATAAGGTAACTAGTAAAGATATAAAGAAATGGATTAAAGGATATAACTAAGCTAGCTAATAGCTACTTAGTTAGGGAAGGTAGCTACTGTATAATATATATTTTTAGTATTTTTTTAATAAAGAGGAATTTATAAAAAGTCTTAGAACTAGATTCTTTATTGCTAAATTCTAGGCTTTTTTTCTATATAAATATTTAAAAAAACGGTTTTTTAGTGTTATATATTAATTTTTATTAAGTTAACTAATTATAAGTATATTAGCAGCTAATTTATATAGCTATAAGTCTATTTTTTTGTTTTTCTCTATAAATAAATTTTATAGAAAATAGAAAGTAGCTTATAAAGCCTAGCTAGCAATTAGGATCCACTAATAAGGTTAGTAGGCATATAAGGGAAGGAAGTGAAAAACCCCCTCACAGCCGCTAACTGTATAGACCGTTAGAATTACTCCTACTAGCCGCGCATACCTGTAAAGTTAAATATTAAATATAATTTATTAGATATTATTATTATAAATTCTTCAGTGAATTAAACAGTGCTAAAAGTAATGCAAAAGCTTCCATATTTTGTGAGATATAGTGGACTGCAGCTTACTGTAGTGCTCTACTCTACAGAGCAGTGGATCTGTATGTGCACGCTTACTAAGCCCACTACCTTAGTAAGCTGTGCTCTATAGCACCCACCTCTATTATTTCTAATATAAGGTAATAAGAAGTTCCCTAAAGCTATAGAGGTAAGGGCCTAAGTAGCTAACTATACTATTAATACCTATAGTATTCTTTAGTTTTAGGGCTAGGTCTAGGTCCTGCAGTTTAAACCTCTTACCACTACACTAATTGAACGGGTACATAGGTCGCCCCTGCTCGGGCACCTGGGGCGGAATACGACGTTCCAAATATTTTATAATTTAAATTATTTAATTATAATAACTTTATATAAAAAGACTTATATAATATATGGTATTAGCTTTTAAAGAAAGATTTTATAATATTATCTTTAATATAATACTTTATTTAAATCCTTAAAGCTAAAGACCTTTTATATAAAATTAAGCTAAATAATAATAATTACTTATAATTAGTTTTTTAAACCTATTTAGAAAGTATTAATAAATAGAAGATTTTTTTAGATATTTTTATAATTAATAATATATATAATATAAATTATTATAAGCTTTATTTTTTTAAGGTAGTTAGTATTACTAACTAAAATATTATTATAAATATTAGCTTTAGCTTCTTTTTTAATAAAAAAGAAAAAAGCTATTACTAGTTATTATATAAGCTTAATAAGGTTTATTAATATTACTATCTTTTACTATCTTTTATTCTTATTATAAATATAAAGTTTACTTTAAAAAATACTTTATTAGCTATTTTCCCTTTAATATAATAATAGCTTTATTAATAATATATTAAAAAAAATATAAAAGTATAAATTTTCTTATAGTAAAATACTAATATTAATAATATTAATAAGCTAAATTCTACTAATTCTTAAAGTAATAAAGACTTTAGTATAATATATAGTATATATAATTAAGCTAAGTATATATAGGATTCCTTTAATAAGTAAAAAAGTAATAAAAAAAAACCTTAAGGCCTTTAATAATTACCTTTAGAGTATATTACTTACCTTTAAAAAACTATAATAAGCTAAGTAATATTATAACTTTTATAATATTTAGTAAAAAATATAAACTATATATAATAAATACTAAGAATATATACTTAAGTATATTAATAAAGTATATATAGTTTAGTAAAAGTAGTAGGTATACTATTATATATATTATTATTTTAATTTTAGTATTAAAGTAAGTAATATTATAAAATTATTATATTAAGGTATTAAATTCTATTTAAGTATAAGTAAAGGCTATTTTTATATAATATTTAAGGTATTTAAAGTATACATTAAGTAAAAGCTTTATAATTATAGGTAAAAGGTTATAGCTTAAACTATTTTAATAAAAAATTATGTATTACAAGAAAGTAGCTTAGTAACTTATATTTATAAATATTATATATTATAATAAAAAGGCTTATTTTATAATATTATTTTATATTAATATATATAAAGAAAATTTAGCTTTTATTTTAATATAAGCTTTAAACCTATAGCTTTACTTTTTAATTTACTTTTTTTTATACTTATAATATTCTTTATTAGCTTAAAGTAAAGAAGCCTTTAAGTAAGCTTAAAATTCTATACTATTAATAGAATTATAAGCTTTATAATACTTATAGCTAATATTATTTAATTTAAAAGCCTTTAAAGACTTTAAGTAAGTTTATTTAAATAATTATAAATAATTAAAAGAAAGCTAAAATACTTTTTTAATTACTCTTATTATAAGTAATAACTTAGCTAAACCTAGGTATTTAGTAAATTTTATTATAAAATAAGGTTATACTATAAAATATAGCTATAAAAAAGGTAACTATAAGAAAATAGCTAGAAAAAAACTAATAAAAATATTATAATACTAGCTAAATTATACTATAAAAGCATTATAAGTAAAGTGTGATGGATTCGAGCTAGAGGCTTAGATCCTTAGCGGAACAGAAGAGGAGCATATAAGGAGCATGTAAGGTAACCCACCTCACTTAGAGGGCAAACCCTATAAGTATACATTATATATAAACTAAATATATAGTAGAGGGGGATAGTAACCTTTCCTTCCCCCTTATAGATAATAATAACTTTATTAATATTAAATTATAGTTACTATTTAGGCTAATTTAAAATAATTATTATTTATTATAACACTACTTATAATATTTATCTTTATAAAAATAGTATAATAGATTCTTAGTATTATAAATAAATAGCTTAATTAGGTAATATATAAAACTTATACTATTTTTATAAAACTATTGCTTTAATAGTAGCTTAGCTTAAGGAACTATATTACTATATAGCTATAGTAAACTAAGCATTCTATATATATACCTTAATATAGGCTAACTAGGTATAACTTAAGCATAAGCTACTTTTAATAAAGAACCTTTATAATAGAAATAAGGCTGTATTTTAAGCTTAGTAAAGCTTTATAATATATAAACTAAAGGCTAACTTAAACTTTATTAATACTAACTATAATAAGTAGTTCCTTATTTATTAAAACCTATTACTTAAAATTTAAGTATAAATAGCTTTATTCTTTAAGCTAGGTAATAACTATTAGTATATACTAAGCTATTTTCTTAAATACCTTAATACTATATTTATAAACCCTTATTAAAAGGAATATATAATTATAAAGTTAAACTAACTAGAATAATATTTAAACAAATAGTTTATAAATTTTTTTATTTATTTTAAATAAAAGTTATACCTTATAAAAAAGAGTATTTAAGTAAATATAGTAAAACTTACTTAGCTTTAAGTTAGACTTAATAAGTAAATAAAGGATTACTATATAGGCTATAATATTCCCTACTTTAACTACTATATAGTAATTATATAATACTATAGTATTACTTTAAATATTAATTTATACTAAATTAAAGAGTATATTAAAGCTTATTATTATACTTAAACTAAATATAACTAAAATAATAATATAGCTATAATAAGTATTAATTCTATTAGTTTTTTAAGCTTTAGGTAGAGTTATAAATCCTTTAGTAAAAGTAGGTTAAGTATAAAGCCTATAAATACTAAGGGTATAATTTAAATAACCTAGGTTTTATAAAATATTATTAAGTATTATAAGGCTACTTACTAATATTTATATTATAATAGTAATAATTACTTTATTTAAAACTATATATAGCTTTTTACTTATTACTTAGTAAGGGGTTTTAATATTAAAGCTTTAAATACTTTTAATAAAAAAGTATTAAATAATAATAATAACTTTAGTTTAAAAAAAAATAGCTTTACTATATAAATCTTAGTAATAAAATATATATTAATAGTATTAGTCTATACTATACCTATAATAATATAAGCTTAAATATTTATAAAAAGATAGAATATTATATAAGAAAAGTATTATTTTTTCTTTTTTTTTATATAATAGTTTTAAGTTTATTAATACTTAAGTAAATAGTAGTTATAATAGCTATATTATTATAAGTAAATATATAGTTTAAAGGCTAGGCCTATAATACCTTACCTTAGCCTAATTATATATATTAATTACTACTATAATAATTATATAGTATAGTTATACTAATACCTCTAGTGCCTAAGAATTACCTACTTTATTTAGTTTAATGCTAATTTAAATAGCTAGTTATTCTTTATAATAGCTTATATAATCCTAGGCTTTTTATAAAACTATATTCTAAAGGCGCTATAAATAGCTTAAAATAATATCATATTATATACTACTTAACGCCTCCTTATTATTTATATTTAGGGTAGCTTAAAGATTTATACCTTAAATATCTAAGGGGTAGCCTTACTAATAATTATTATTATAGGCTTAGTTTATATAAAATTAGCTTACTAAGCTTTATAGTTAAGTAAAGTAAGCAGTATTATATTTATAAGCCTATAGAAAATTAATATTATCCTTATATCTATAGTAAACCTAGTAGTTTTAAAAGAGAATAAAAACCTTTTTTCTTTATTAAGTAAATTAGCTAACTTTAAAGATTTATTTTACTATAAAAATACTAATACTCTTTCTTTTTACTAAGAGTAAGCTAACTACTATATTTAACTATAATAAAACCCTAATAATAGCCTATTAAACCTACCTTAAGTATTACTTTATAATATACTTTAAAACTAGCTATTAAAAATATAAAAGTAGATTATAAGCCTTATAAATAAAGGCTAAATTAAAGCTTCTGTCTTTTTAATAGCTATACTAATATTTTTAGTTATAAAAGTAGGTAAAGATTAATATTTTTATATAAACTATAAAGTATTAAATAAAATTATAAATTAAAACTAATATTTATTACTACTTATTAAGGAGACTTCATAATCTTTAGTAGGTATTTAATAGTTTATTAAATTAAATATTTATACTGCTTTTTATTATTTATATATTATATAAAGGGCAAAGCTTTTTTAGCCTTTTATATATATTTCAGCCTTTTTAAATAGCTTATTTACCCCTTTAGCCTAGCTAAAGTACCTATAATATTCTAATATTATATTAATAGTGCCTTAAGGGATATATTAAATGTTTATATAATAGCTTATTTTAATAATATCCTTATTTATACTAATAGTATATATAAGGAGTATATATAATATACTAAAGAGATTCTTTTTTACCTTTAATAGGCTAGCCTATATTTTAACCTTAGTAAGTATACCTTTAGTGTAACTAAGGTTAAGTACTTAGGGTTTATAGTATAAGCTAGCTATATAGTATAACTAAACCTAGCTAAGGTAGCTATTATTTATAAATAAAAGGTATTAATATAGCTATAGGGTATATATAGCTTTTTAAGCTTTATAAACTTTTACTAGGAATTTATAGCTAACTTTTTAAACCTTATTAAACCCTTACTTAACCTTATTAAAAAAGGCACTTTATTTATTTAGTTTTTAGCTTATTAAATAGCCTTTTAGCGCCTTAAAGATATATTTTCTTTAGCTTTAATCCTAGCTTAATAGAACCCTACTTTAAATATAGTAGTAAAGGCTAATATATTAAGGAAGGCTATTAGGGGTTACTTTTTATAGTATAATATAATAAGTATACTATAACTTATTGCTTATTACTTTACTTAGCTTATAGCCTTTTAATAAAACTATATAATTTATAATAAAAAGCTACTTAGTATTATCTTATACTTTAAAGTATAGTATACTAAGCTTTATAGTATTTTTAAGCTATTTATAATCCTTACTAACAATAAAAACTTAGAATACTTTATAAGCCTTTAGAAAATATTAAAATATTAAGTATATTAAGTAAAGACCTTTTTTTTCTTTAATTTTTACCGTTATTACTAACTAGGCTTTTAAGTAGCTTACTTTAATATACTATTTTACTATAAGTAGAATAAATTAGGGGCCTTAATATTAGCTTAGCTATTACTATATTTAATACTAATTATATACTTATTATAGCTATTCTATACCCCTTCTACCTTATTATTAAAGTAGGATTAGCTCTTAATTAGTAATATAATAGTTAACCTATAAAGCTATAACTTCTTTATAAATAACTATCTTTAAAACCTTTAAAATTAAGGTATATAAGCTAATCCTATATATTACTTAAAGATTATAGTAATATAATTAAAGGCTTAAAGATTTCTTATTAAAGTAGCTATATATTAATATATTAGGGACTATATAATTAATACTTATAAAGCTTTACTATTCTATAGCTACTTTTAAGTACTATAGTATAAGCCCCTAACTATTATATTAATTTAATAAACCTATAACTTACCCTTATTAAGCTACCTAGGAAAGAATATAACCTTTTAAGCTCTTTATTATAATTATTATTAAAAGGGTATATTAATAGATATTATATAGTATATATAGAATTACTACTATTATAAAGCTTATAAAAGCTAGTGCCTATACTAAAGCCTTTTATAGCCTATTTTAACACTAAATAGGTATTAATTATAAATATTAATAGATTTTATAACTAACCTTTTAACTAATTCTTTAAATACCCTTTAGTTCCTTATAGTTATTATAAACTACCTTTTTAAGTATATTTAGTTAAAGCCTATAAGAAATATAAGTACTAAAGTATATACTTAATGCTTTCTAAACTATTAATAGTATTTTTATAGATTCCCTTTAAGTATTATATTAAACTATAGCTTAAATTAAGTAAGTAGCTTTTAGTTATTACTATACTTCTTTATAGAAACTTAATAGCTTCTTTTTATATTCTATTACCTTTAAAGTAATAAAAGTATAAAATATATAAATTAAAAGATTTAGATAGATTTATATATTATAATCTTTTTTATTTAAATAAACTAGCTTATATACTTAGTAATATATTACCTTATACTTAATAACTATAACTTATTAGTTACTAGCCTTAATATATATATAGCCCTTTATAGGTTTAATATTAATTTAATATAATATATACTAACTTTTATATAAAGCTAAATATTCCTTAAAGGGTAAATAGTTTAGTTTTTTAAATATATTAAGTAAAGAATAGTGCTTACTTAAGCTATTATTAATTTTACTTAATAATATTAATAAAAATTCTTTAATTAATTATACTACTTTATAGAATAGTATTAAGCTAGTAATAAGGTTTAGCTTAGCCTTTATAATATTTAAACCCTTTACTTAAGTAAAAAGTTAGACTAAGTTATAGCTAAATATATTATACTTTAGGCTTTTATATCCCTTATTATTAAATTAAATATCCTTAATAATATTTACCTTATCTTTTATATTAATTTAATTAAATACATAGTAAATAATCCACTCCCTTTTTAAGTTTTACTTAACTTTTAACTAAGCTTTATTTAGCTTTAAAATAATAGTATAAATATATTTTATAAGTACTAAATTAAATCTATTTTAGCTATAAAGAATATTAAAGGTTAAAGTAGCTATTATTATATATTAATTAAATAAATTAGTTATATATAGCTAATATAAAAGCTATTTAAAAGCTTAAAAAATACTAAAGTATTAGTAAATTTTAAAGTATAATAAAAAGATATATATTTTAATAATAAATTAAGAGGGGTATACTATAACTCTTAATTAATACTATATAGTATATTATTTAATATAAACTTTAATATTACTAAGCCTTATATAGGCTTTAATTTAGTTATAATATTTTTATACTTTATTATTACTTAAGTAAAGTTATTAACTAAACCTTTTTTTTTCTTTTTTTTATGATACTTAATTAATATAATTATAAAAAATAAGCTAAAAAAAGGTAAAAAAGGTAACTTTAAGTTAATAAAAAATAAGTTAAGCCTTTATAAAATAAAACTAAGAATATTTAGGGGTAGCTTAAATATAAATATTATAAATATTAAAAGCTAGTAAATAGTAAGTAGTATTATAATATTAATAAAAAAAAGTATATTAATAATAAAAAAAAGTATAATAATAATAAAAAAGGGTATTATACTTAATAAAATAAAAAAAGGTAGTATAGGTATATATATTTAGTTTTTTAAATATAATAGTAAGTAAATTAATAAGAAAGGCTAATATAATTAAAGCTAAGTAAATAAATCTTAATATATAAGTATTAATTATTTAACTTAATACTATACCTTAAATAACTAGGTATTAGTATAATTAATATTAATCTTTAATAAGTAAATAATAATAAAATTAATAGTAAAAATAAATAGTAAATATAAAAATATTTTATTAATAATAAACTAAAGTTAGGTTAGTAAATAGAAGGATAGTATAAGTAAGAAGCTAGTAGTAATAATAAGTATAGTATACTTCTTTATAATATATAAGGTAATAGTAAAATAATTATATAAAGCTTTAAATAGTTTATTTAAAATAACTTTTTTTCTTTTATTATTAAAGGTATTATAAATAAGAATATAAAGTATCTTTATAGCTTTACTATAGTAAATAATTACTATTATTTTATAAGTAAGGTAGTAAAGAGTAAAACTTTAAATAAATATAATAATATTCCTTATATAGGTTAATTTCCTTCTTTAGTACTTTTTATAAAAGTACTTAAGGCTTAATATATATAAAAATAAGCTATTATTTACTATATAAAGAATATAAAATAAATACTAAATATTTAGCTAAAAAAGATTTATAAAGGTATATAACTTATTTTTTAAATTACCTTTTATTTTATAATAGCTTAAGATATAGTAGTTATTTAAAGGTAGGGGAGAAGGAGAAAAAGTAGTAATAATAGTAAATATAATTTTATAACCTTAGTTTTTTAAAATAAATAAAGTAATAGAGATAGGGAAGCTTACTATTTAAATCTAATAAATAGTAATAGTATATTATTCATTAATATTATAAAAGGTATATAAAAAAAATATTAAATAATAATAAAGAATAAATAGGTATTAATTAATATTTAAATAAAAGGCTTAATATATATAGAATATTAGTAATAAGAATAATAATAAAATAATACTTATAAGCTTAAGAGAGCTAACTAAAAGATTTATAATTAATATTTAAAATATAATTAGCTAGCTAATTTAGGATTTTTATTTAGATTTTTATTTTAGGTTTTATTTTATTAATATTAAGTATTAAATTAACATTAGCTAAAATATATAGTTTTACTTAATAGGGTGTATTACTTATACTCTAATAGTATTATTATAACCTAACTATTTATTAACTATTTTATAGCTAAGGAATAGTATAGTAGAGGGCTATATAATAAATTTAAGCTAAAGGCTTAAATCCTTAGTAGAATAAGAGAGAAGCATATAAGGAGCATATAAGGTAACCTACCTTACCTAAAGGGCAAACCCTATAAGCATATATTATATATAAACTAGATATATAGTGGAGGGGGATAGTAACCTTTCCTTCCCCCTTATAGATAATAATAACTTCATTGACACTAGATTGCAGTCGCCATCTAGGCTAGTCCATAACATAAAGAATATAATTAAGTAGCTATCTTTATATTAATAGCCTTTTTAAAAGCTAAATTATATAGTTTCTTATTAATAAGTATTATTATAAGTAATACCTTTTTTATAGGCTACACTATAGTATTTAAAATAATTATTAAGCTATAAATATATATATATTATAAGTTTTTTAAAAAAAATATTAAAAAACATATTTTTAGGCACTATATTATAAAGAAAATATATTAATTTTTAAAGATAGAAATAATTAATAATTAACTATAGTTAGGCATTAAGTATATCTATATAGGTATATATAAATTATATAGGGGGGTCTGGCAAATAGCCGCGCTAAGCTATATCCGGCTGTAGTGGGGCGTCTGCTGCCCGGATAGAAAAAAAGTGCTGCCCGGATAGCAAAGCTCCTCTGGAGTCTGTACTCTGCACTCTGTTTACTGGGGGGATTTTTTGGATCAACGTTCAGATAGACCGCGACATGGCCTTTCCGGACGGCGCATAGTGGCCGAACCGGGTCATTTCGGCTGCGTCGAATAGCATTGGCTCTATACTTGCTGATTGCCTGCATTTACATTGTAAATACATGCATTTATATTACATTTGTAAAATAGCATGGCGTGTAAGTCATGTCATGCATCGCCGCCGGCCAACTCTCTTTCACGGCCCAGGATTCAGGAACCTCACAGTGTGTGGTGCGCACTGTGCACCGCCTGGAGCTTGCGCCGCGCCCGATCACCCGAACCCGATCCGAACCGGAAGGGGCGCATCGGGTCTTTCTGCGGCGCGCCGACGACATGCGGCATGCCATTCAAAGTGAAAGGTTGCGAGATGCCATCCAGAGTGCAGAGACTGTGCAACCGTGCGGCTTGGTTCTGTGAATCAATCCCACGCATTGCCAGCAGCTGACGTGCAGTGCACAGTGCGCGTGGCCATTGCGGCACGCCCCGTCGCCGACATCCGAAGCACATCGATCAGCTGCTCCGGCGATATCGGCCACAACACGACGGCATCTAAGGACCTTGATACGGTCCGCGTGCCACGTCGTGTATTTCACACCCTTACGAAGCATGGGGGCATCCTACGGCCATGGATGGTACTTTGCCGACGTTTCCCATTTCCTGCGCCGACGGTGCAGGTCCAGGATACGTCCCCATCCATGATACTCGGGCCGTCGCGCCGGCTCGGCCGGACGAAGCCATGGGACTTGGATTCAATACGCCCAATCAGGCATGCAGATATTTCGGCCTTGGGATGCAACTCAGCGGCGAACATGTCCATATGTCTAGTGTGACAATTCGTTTTGACCACCGAAAGACGTTGCGTCAACGTTCTTCAAGCCAACTCAGTTAGTAAGCTGTTATACCAAGGTGAAAAAAAAAGCACATTAGTATTTTTAACACATTCATCGGATCATTCCAAGATACCCCTGTGTTTTTTTTTTTTTTTTTCATTTAAAAAAAAAAAAAAGTCATGCCACTTTCATTGATTTGCGGCGAGGTATGCTGTCCATGTAATGCCATGAACCCCATGAATGCTATAAATATTCTAAATTCTGTAAATCTTATAAACGCCGTGAATGCCATGAATGCCGTGGATTCCATGATCGCCCTACATGCCATGAATAGTATAAATGCCCTCAATGCCACGACGCCACGACGCCCAGCTGCTCAACACCCAACCGCAAGAACCAACAATCACACATGAAACGAATCCGCAAACCCAAATACGCCAACACCCCTGCCACCCACGACATCCATATGGCTGCCCGAATTGATCGGCACCACAGGGGCAGGCAAAGCGCCGGACTCCTTACGCCGGGAATAAATCCCCTACTATTGGCATTTTTATTTTTTTTCCTTTCTTATCGGCTTCTTCACTAGCTATTTTTTTTTTTTTCGTCGGCTTCTTTGCAAGCTGGTTTTTTTATCTCACCTTCTTCATAAGCTGTTTTTTTTTTTACCTCCCCCTTTTCGTCACCTTCTTTACAAGTTGTTTCTCTCTCTTTTTGTTGACTTCTTCGTTGCATGCTGTCTTTATTTAAACCCTCTTCACTAGCTGTTTTCCCTCTCTCTCGTCACCTTCTTCACTAGCTATTTCCTTTTTGTCAGTTTCTTTGCAAGCTGGTTTTGTATCTCACCTTCTTTACTAGCTGCTTTATTAGCTTCTTCTTTGCAAGCTATATTTTCCTATTTTTCGTCACCTTTGTTGCTAGGTGTGTTCCCGCTTTCTCATCCCCCATTCACTGGCTATGTTTTCCTCTTTTCATCGCCTTCTTCGCAAGCTGCGGCCTGCCAGCCTTTTTTCTACAGCGCCATCATTAGCTAGACCCCCCCCATTATAAATGCAAGGTCTTTCAACACCACTCTCCCGCAATATACATCACGATACAGTAGATTTCCGTTGGACAGTCGCTGAAGAGTATTTTTTATATCAAGGGAGCTCATAATATCCCATGATTATAAGAGACTCGACACAACGGCCTCATTCGAGAGATGTAAAGCCAGCTGCGCTCCTTCTTGGCTTGGGCGTCTTTGCGCACGATGTTTTCGCGTCATCGGCCAAAGATCCCTTTGTCTGATTCACGCCCGCTCTAACAGACACAAGCTCTAACACCAGCAACAGCCAGCAACGCCAACACCAACACCAACATCTCCATCCGACACCCCTCTCACTACCCCCAGCGGCACCAAAATCAGGACAGATGACCACTATGGGTCCAAGCGGCCGGGACACCATTCAGCACAGGACACAACAGCATTCAGAGAAACTGGTTTTTTTTTTCTCGTAAAAAAAAAAAAGAATAAGTAATTGTATAACGTATATATACTGCATGCCAGACCGCTCGTCTGGGAAGAAGAAGTGCCCACGCACCGCCATGTCCAAGTGACAATCAAATCGCGCTGGGGAAGAAGTATGCATGCTCACTGCTAACTGCTCACTAGCGCCGGATCCTATGCCGCGAAAAAGGAAGAAAGATAAAAGAAGAAAACTCATCTATCAGATGACATGACATGACCATGTGGAAAGAAAGGAATAAGAAAAAGAAAAAGAACAAGATAATAAAGTAATAATAATGGGGAAAATATGAATGTAACTCTTTACTCGAAAGGTGTTGCACCGCGCAGCAGACAACAACCTTAGGACTCATCCCTCGCCCCTCGCGATGGACTCAGATGGAGCGGGACAAACGCCGTGTCAGCATCCCATCTGCTGTGCTGCGCTGCGCTGCTAAACAAAGGCAAGCGCGGATTTGAACAAAGATACGAGCCATAAGCGTCGTCCTGTTTGTGAGACCCAGGTGGGCCACTTTGCAATCCGGCATGGCGTTGACCGCCAGATAAGCAGAACCTGACGTCGGCTGTTCCCGGATCGGCATGCACAAGTGTGTACGACATTTCCGAGGCCCGAGGCATATCCCAAGAGCCCACGATGAATTGCGTATGCTTCAAATGCAGGTTCGTCAATAATCTCCTCAATCGTAGTCATGAGAGACAAACAGCGTGAGCGACCAGACCAAACAAGCAAAAGGCAACTGGCTGCACATTGCATATACAAGATTGAGCCTCGGCCAATTTCTGTCGAAATGGAGTCGGAAAGTCGGAATCCTGTGGCCGGACCAGAAAGCCCCGACTAAAAGAGGACGTTGATTGCTTGGCGGTCATAATGTATTTTTGCGCGATAATAACGTGGCAATTGCTCCGCGCGACCTTGCTCTTCAGGACCCTGAGGAAGAGTATCGATGAGTGATGTCCCCCTTTTTTTTTTTCCTTGCCTTTTTTTTTTGCCCTTTCCATATACCCGACTGGCGGCTGCCATAAGCGCTCCTTGACAGGTTCATGCGGCAAAATGCGGCTCCATCTTCATCTCATTTCAACGCTTCGAGGCTCTTGCTTCAACCACCTTCTAGAATGATTCAGAGAGTGGGGCTGAGAGTGGATAGCATTTCGTCCGTCAGATATTGGCGCAGTGGTGCGTCCAACTCATGACCAAGACCAATGACAGCCGGGATGGGAAAATAGAGCCAGAAAAAAAGAAAGAAAAAAGAGAGAGAGAGACGAGGGTTCCATCTGCTTTTGAGTTCCGATATCGCATACTTCTAGTATGTTATGGGTATCCACCTCGTGGGAATGCCCGTCGAGCCAACCTCGTACGGCTTGGTCGAGGGTCGGCGGGGCGGTAATGCCCACCGAGCACGGCCAGGCTTTTGATTGTCGAGTTTGCCGCGGCGTCGCATGGCCATTTCCATGACGGCAATGCGAATAAAGTCGGGATTTTCCCGCATTTCACGCTGTCGCATGCCAGGGACAATGGAAACTTGGTAGCCGCCTGATTTGGCCGCGTTCTGCTGCGTGCTGCGACTATTGCTACTGCTGCTGGCAGTATGACTCGGACTACAAGGTTGAGACCGAGACGCTGATGCCGCCAAGGAATGGGGGGAATGGTGGGGTGTTCGGGTGGATGAAGGTGAGAGCGATCTGGAGCGCTCGATTTTGTACGTTTGCAATTGAATCGAAGCCGAATAGGTCCCGGCACTTCGGGCTGTCGGTTGAGCATCAAAATGATTGCTGGTTGTGGGATTCAGATAGCGGCGTAACTCGGCCGATGGCATCTCCTCCGTGACCGGAGGTCGGCGTTCGTCCATGTATGGCACATGGGGATCGATGGTCAAGATGGACCGCGTCAACAAGTCGTCGGCGGGGGTGTAGGAAAAGTTGATACTCGAGAATGACTTGGCAGCCGATTTGAGTGCACGCAAGGAGGCGGTCAGGTTGGACTTGAAGGCGGTTCGGAGAGGCTTGAAAGGTTGAAGCAGAGGATACGACGACAGGTTTTCTCCAGACTCTTGGGGGAAAGGGAGGTCCAGTCCCTCCAACTCAAAATCATCCACATCCGCGTCCGCGTCCGCGTCCGCGATGGCGAGAGGGTGTTGGTCGGTAGCATCGGGCGGGGAGCGAACAGGTTCCAGCGACTTGCGGACAAGACTAGAGCGCCGTCTGGTGCCGGGCATGATGATGCTCCTGGGCGATTCCATGGAAGAGCAGAACTCCGTGGCACAAGATTCGCCGCTCAAGGAAGGAACCGAGTCGGCAGATATGGTCCTTGCCAGCAACGAACCCATATTGCTTTCCGTGGGACTGAGATCATCGTCCATCAAGTCCTCTGGCGGCGATAAAAGCAAGTCCAAAGGTCCACGGTTGGGTGAAAGGCTGAATGCTTTCTCGGAAACATCTTGATCGCTCATGACCTCATCAGCGGAGACGGAGAAACTGCGGAGCGCAGGACGCCGGGTCCGATGCGGCCGCGGAATGTCTGTAATGGCCAAAAGCGCCGCCACCGAGGGTGAGACGGCATCTGGGATATGCACGTGTTTATGTTGTCGTCGGGAAGGATGATGCAAGTGTCCCTTGTTCGCATGGTGGACGTTGTCGCGATGACCTCGCTTCGGAATCTGGACTGGGGTGGTGGGCGTCGATGGTCGGCCGTGTCCTGCCGTGGTGTTGTATTTGTTGTTGTTGGGTGAGGAGTTGGTAGTGGACGCAGAAAGCGAATCCATTACTTGTCGTTTCATTTTGCTGCGCATCGACATGGCTGCATGAAAGACTGATGACGAAGTCGAGCTGGCAGAAGAGTAGCTGAGAGAAGAGGAAGTACTACCAGACTGGACCGTAACGGTCGCGGCGTTGATATCGTCGTCGTCGTATGGATCTTCTTCCTCGTCTCTAAAACGGCGCCCCAGTGCATACTTGGGTGTTGCGCTGGCGTGCCGAGGAATGATGAAGGATACGGCGCAGGGCGTGTCGCGGATCACAAGCTGTTCCGGCTGTGGGCGTTTGTTCAAGGTGTTACAAAAGAATGAAGGGGAAAGAGACGACGAGAGGGATGGCGAGAGAGACGGCGAAAGCGAGGACGAGTTGGATTGTCTCGGACAGCTTGAAAATAAGGAATTCATGGCGCGAGAGTGACGACAAACAACCGGGGGGGCATGCTTGTTTGAGGCCGGCAGCGATAAGGGGACCACGTTAGCACGACAGAGAAGGATGCAGCGCGCTGGTTAACTGCAGCAGCAAAGCTTTCCAGTGGTGCTTGCGAGTGCTTGCGAGTGCCAGGGCCGGGGGGGGGGGGGGGCAGAACCAGGACCAGGACCAGGGTTGGTGACAATCGTGAGCGACGTCTCGGTACTTTTCGCGCAACGCCGACAGATTACATTTACTGTATGTACAATGCAACCACTGTGAGTGGACAAGGCCACCAGTCCGGGATCCACAGGCAGAGCAACACACGGCGAGGGAGCGAGACAGCTATGAACGAAGAACGAAGAACGATGAACGATGAACGTTATGCAGACATGTACTGTCTGTATGTACACATTCATGTACTAATGCAAGTATGAATAGTCAGGCGAGCGAGGTGCTGTGCACCGCAGCGATCCCAGCGGCTTTGGTCGGTCTCGGTCAGGTCAAGCACTTGAGGTGTTCAAAGGGCACAGTTGGCGTCGACGGAGGCCACGGAGTGTGAAGAAGATGAAGTCGAACGATCTGCTTGTTCGAGGCCTGGGAGGCGAAAAGGATGGCGGCTTGGGCAGCAGGTGGCTAGGCAGATGACTGACTAGGCGGATGAACAGACCTTTGACTAGCCAAATGAACAAAGAGATGGATAGACGAGCAGACGAGCAGACGAGCAGACGAGCAGACGAGCAGACGAGCAGACGAGCAGACGAGCAGACGAGCAGACGAGCAGACGAGCAGACGAGCAGACGAGCAGACGAGCAGACGAGCAGACGAGCAGACGAGCAGACGAGCAGACGAGCAGGCGGACAGGCGGAGACAGACGGACTGATAGGAAGCGATGGAATGGAATCAAGTGGCAGCGTCTACCCTTTGCGCCGTTATCAGCAAAGGGCAAGACGAGACGGCTTCTGGTTGGTCAGTTGGCTTGGTCTGGTGGTTCCGCCCAAATCTGCATGCCGTGGGTGGGTGGAGGACCCGATAAGGCCCAGACACGCCAAGCAGGCAGACAGATGGTGCCCAGATGTCGTGTGTCAATGACAACGACAACCACAACCACAACGGCCCAGGTCCGCGACCGCGCCCGCGCCAAATGCCAGCAGCCTCTAGGCGAGGGAGGGTCTGACCGTCTGAGTCAAACCCGATACTTGGGGGTTTGGGGTTACTTGGGGTTTTTTTTTTTTTTTGGGTTAGATAGGGATAGTGGCTACGGAGGAAGGAGCGAGGCTGTCACGATGCAGTCAAACCCGAGTTAACGATAAGCTTCCAGCCGCCTGCCGCGAGCCGCCAGACGCGAGGGCTGCACCTGCGCCGCGCGGGGTTGCTTCTGGTCTGTATCGGCGCACATGTGCGCAGCGGCAAAGTTGCCCGGCATGTTGGGCTCAAGAAGAAGGACAAAAAGAAAAAGAACAGAGAAAAAAGAAGAAGAAAAAAAGGCAGTTTAAGTCTCGTCGCCGCCATGACAGGTGGGCGTGCGTACTGCGTGGGGCTCCTCGGAATAAGGGAAGGAGACATCCGTTGGTTCCCCACGCCGCGCCTTCCCTGATTCAGCCACGACTTACGACGACTTGTGCTCTGTGCTTCTGCCCTCGCTCTTGCCCTTGCTTTTTGCTGTCACGTACGACAACAGGGTGCCTGTTGGTCTTGCTTGCTCTTGCCTCTGGGCAGGAACGCAGGAGACGATCTAAAAAAAAAAAAAAAAAAAAAAAAGAATGGCTGGGCCTGCACGACGCTGACAAGTCGTCTGCCTGGACTGCACAATGGCACGCGCATCTCTCATGCGATGCGTCCAAAATATTTCTTGAGCAGCAAACCTGTGACACAACGAATGCGCCGTTGGCCCGCCCTGGTTCTGTCGGGCATCCAGAAACCCATCCGCCGAGGGGTTTTTCTGCAAGTATGCATCAGCACAAGAAAACAAGGGAGGAGGGGGGCCGGGAAGGAGAGACAAGTGACGATACCAAGATTGCCCTGCCCTGCCCTGAGCCTGTCTACGTGCCATCCCTTCCCCCTTTTTTGTTTCTTTTCTTTTTTTCTTTTTCTTTTCTTTTCTTTTTCTTTTCTTTTCTTTTTCTTTTCTTTTCTTTTCTTTTCTTTTCTTTTTCTTTTCTTTTTCTTTTTTTTTCTATTTCTTTTTTTTTCTTTTCTTTTTCTTTTTCTTTTTCTTTTCTTTTTTTTTTTGATTCGCATCCCTTTTCCCGACGGCGATTCACCCACGCTCCGATCCTGGCCAAGACGGTCATGTGTCACCATGGGGGCGATGCGTCTCTGCTTATTAGCCGTAACTTAAATTCTTACTCCAAGGGGTGCTGCTCAGCGCCGATCTCTGGAGACCTTGGGTGGGCTGAGTCCCGACAGTGGGAGTTACGGGTTGTCGAGTCCAGAAGGTGATGCGGCTGGCCTGACCTGGGATCGAGTCGGGCCTGGTCGGGTCGTATTTATTGGACGCGGCTGGGCTGGTCTCGCTTCAATTTGTTGCACGTCTGTGTTTCGAGCAGCGTGTAGATTTTTGCATCAGTTTGGGAGATTGACCGATGGAACGACTGCAAAGACCGCATTTTGGCTCCTCTGCGAAGTTCTAGAACGGCGCATGAAGGTTGCGCACCAGACAATTTACGAGTCTAAATGGCAGCGAGCGTCTAGACGGCAATAACAGGATAACAGCGATAACAGCGATAACAGCGACGGGAACAAACGATGGCGGCAGATCTAAGATGAGCCATGGCGAAACTTTGGATGGGCATCTACGATGATGATGTATCTTGACGGCGGGACGGAGCTGTCGTGGGACGGGGGATAGAAAGGCCTGGTGGTGCCGTCAAGTGCCACTGCTTTGCTTGGGACACGAGCGCGCACTACTTGAAAGCGTGGTGTCATGACTGTCGAAGTACATGATCTGGCATCGTGGATGGGGAAGACTGTTTTGCTGGACGATGATTTTTTTTTTTCTTTTTTTTTTTTTGGTCTCATCTCGACGATGCACCTCGCATCACATCACATACCGAACCACCTTCCCGGTTCCCCATCTCCCCACGTATTTCGTAGCGCTGGCGCTGGTGCTGGTGACAAGAGCTAATTTCATCTTCTGCATCCCCAATCTCGTCCACGCCCAAGCGCAGAGAGCCAAGCATCGCCATGGGACTGAAATAGAGTGACCAAGGCGCCCTGATTGGACCAATATTCGCGCATACAAAAAAAAACTATCAACTCGGCGAGTCGGCGTCACCTACCATGAACGCGCCCTACATGAAGTCACAAGTGCCTCGTTTCAAGAGATGCACGCACTCGGGACCGCAGAGTGCTGGTTGGGTGCCGCCATTCATGGACCATGATACGATGCCATGATAGAGCAGATGACGGATGCCACGAGTCAGGTGCTCACTCCTCAGCCCAGAAATCCAATAGTACCAGACCAAATCTCAGACCCGTCATGTGTCCTCCTCGACCTGCCGTCGGAAACTTGTGGCCCGTGCGTAGCAACCACCAGAACTACACAGAAACCAGCCAGGAAGGTGGGGCAATAACAACAGCAAGAGCAAGAGCAGGAGCAGGAGCAAGAGCAACTACCAGAACCACAAAAACAACAACAGTCTCCCGTATCGCGACGTCTTGACGTCTCAACAAAGCACTCTTCGTTTCTCCCAGTCTTCCCACTCCAGACGTGCCCCATGTCCGCGCTAGCTACACCAAACCCCGTCACCGGCCAACCAGCGATATCCGTGACGTGCAACCCCGGCGCGGCAGGTTCGTGGGGCATCTGCGGACCTTGGAAGGGGAGATGGAATGCCCGCAAATGAGTGCCATTGTGCATTGTGGCATCTAGCCCGTCGGTCAATCCCAACCGAACCGTTTTCCGCCAAGATGACCTCTTGACAGCCAAAGGCATGCCCACACGGCACAAGGGCAGTTTCCTTCACGCGGTTCAATATACGGAACTATATATACATCGTGGGTGGATGCGGGAAGACCTGGCCCTGAGGTATCGTGACTGCATGAACCCTGCGCCTATACACTCGATGCATTCATAAAAATGGCAAATACGTAGAAAGGATACAACAAGAGCAAATGTCAACGGCATTGCTACAGTCTACAAAAGCTGGCGACCGACGCCCGATCCGCTGGGCGAACCAGGCCTGCTGCAGCCTCAGTCGGCAGCTGTAGCGAATACAGGCCCTTGTTGTTACGTGCTGGATGTGATGCTGCACCAGCTCGTCGGCATCGGCGGCTTTGCGCAATGCGTCATCAAGTTCATAAAGTTCATAGAGGTAAACACTCAATGTTGCAGCAAAGGCGCCCGAGTGTGTGTATGGTCAGAGCTGTCCATTCCTTTCACTAATGGGTGCGGAAACCTCCTTTTTATGGGCGGTTCCTACGGGACCGTAGCGCATATACTATAGAATGAAGATAGCAATTTTTTTTTCTTTTTTACTTTTTTTTTTTTAAAAAAAAAACCAACGAAAGACCTTGACCAGCATGATAGAATAAAAATAGTAATTATGAAAAAATAAACCAATAAAATAACGCTACCAGCAAGAACAAAACAAAACAATATATTTCAAAGACAATTTATAAATAATTTATAAACTTCACCAGCATCGATAACAAAACCAAACGTCACCGTCACGTCACGCCTCGCATCTCAACCACATATGTAAAAACGTGTCAAGCAGACAGGATGACATAAGCTCCGAGTTCCCGCATTCGCTATATACACTTCCGCCTCGATTGCATACCGAGTGCTTGCTCAAGAAATACCATCTCCCGCGCAGCCCCTTGTTGCCTCCCCCTCTTTTTTATCTATAACCCGTTCCGATATCCTGTACACGAAGAAGAAGAGGAAAAAAGGAAAGGAAAAGAGGCAGAAAAAAAAACAAATAGACATGAAGGATAAAACATAAAGAAATGAAGTAAATAAGTCAATGGACAAAACAGCGCCAATGCATAACGGCCTGCCCGGTTCTCTTTTATCTAAAGAGAGAGAGATGGACGAAAAAAAAAGAAAGAAAGAATCTCCCACGGCAGCTTAATGAACAAGTTGAGCAAAATAGACAAGGAAATAATTTTGGGTGGTATACAACGCGGTGTCGCCAAGGGGCGGGGCGTAAACGAAGGTTAAAAAAGGTTCCCCATATGGAAAAGTAAAAATAGTCAAATGAAAACATGAAAAAAAAAAAAAAACACCCCCCAAGAACAAGATTAAATGAACACAGGATTAAATACAACAAGGAAAGCAAGGACTAAAAAATCACATCAACGAATAGGCCACTGGTACAGCACGGAAGAAAGACGGAGGGAAGCCCACGTCCAGCCTAGGCCTACGCTAGGCGCCTCTTCTAGCCAGTCTAAGTGCGTCCAGCAGTCTAACTGCGTCCAGCACCCCAACTAGAACCAGGTCTCTTGTCACGCGGCGTTTTTCCCTTTTTGGTGCTTTCATCGTCTGTCACTGCCACGTCGGTGCTCGTGCTTTCATCGGCAAGGCCACTGCTTTCTCGCTTGCGGCCGGCAAAGGCGCTGAGCCTATCTCGGAGGCCGCCTCCTCCTCCACCTCCAACTCCACCTCCGCCGCCGCCTCCGCTCTTCCGGCTGAGACCTGATTCGGTGCTGCCTGCGCTTGTAGCCGGCCGAGCTTGAGATTCGCTGCTGCCGCCGACGTAGCGCAGACCCCGGCGGTAATTTGAGTTGGTGAAGCCTCCGCTTGATGACGGTCGCAGAAAGTCGACGCCAAAGCTGCCGCCGCCGCCGCCGCCGGCTGAGTCGTTTGTACGGCCGTCAACTGGCGTGGGCGGTGTCGTCATGGACAGGAAACTTGGTGGTGGTGGTGCGCTGGACCCGGTGTGGTGGGATCGTCCGCTGGCCAGGCTGCTACTGCGACTAACGGACCGCGGAGCCGGAATGCTACTGTGTGTGCTGCCGTGTGTGCTACCCCGCGTGGACGATCGTGGCGGCGATCTCGAGTAATCGACAGGCGAAGTCCCGTAGAGGCTAGATGAGTCATCACCACTATCGTTGATGCTGCCGGCGTAGTGCTGTGACGAAGACGACGGAGTAATCAGCACAGAACTGTTGGCCATTTCCCGCAACTTGCTGCGCTGTTCGGCGTTCGGTCGGTGCTTGGAAAACTTGTTGCCGATAATGGCGCCCGTGTGTGAAATGAGTGCCTTGACCACGGCTTTCTTCAGCGCAAGCGCCAGATCCAGATTGGACCACGTCTTGTTCTGCCACTCTATCGTGGGAAGTTTGAAGACAAAGTCGTGGACGTCTTCCACATTACGCTGGTCCTTTCCCTTGTAGCTCAGGCAGAGAACCACCGACGGCATTCTGATGTGTGCAAACGTCATGTAGTTGCTGGCCCGTGTCATCATCTTTGTGAGGTCGTCCGATTGCTGCTGCTGCTGCTGCCGCTGCCGTTGCTGTTGCTGCTGCTGCTGCTGCTGCTGCTGCTGTTTGTCCCCTGCTTGAGACTTCCCACTGCGCCACCGAGACGACGACGAGGAAGCCGACGACGCCGACTTCTTGTTGCTTTCAGAGGAATCTTTGCTTTCTTTAGACGAGAATCCCGTGGATGAACGTACAATGACGCCGGACGGAGGCCGTGCTGTACCACTACCGTTACGAAGGGACTCGTGTGACGGCTTCTTGGAAAGCAAGGATGTCTTGCCAGTGTGGCCAGTCCGGAACAGTCGGAATGTATGTCCATGGCTCTCAACACTGTTGATGCTGGAAGCTTTCTTCGGACTTCGTTCTTGGCCGTTGTTGGACGTCAGGGTTGGCCGCAAGCGTAATTCGAGCGATCCAGCTCTCGTAGTAAACGTAGAGGACGAATCTCTCTCGGAAACAGGTACGGCCAGACGGCTGCTGACGACTGTAGAGCTATGGAGGGAGTCAGTGTCCTCCTCCTCAGCATTGGACACGCCGCCATGTTTGACTGCGGAAGAGCCGTTATTCTCCTTGGCTCCCTTTTCCGCGTCGTCCATACCAGGGAAAATGTATTCGAATAGACGTTTTCCCGCGTCACGTTCCAGCTGGACTTTCATGGGCACCAAATTGACCTCAAATCGGTCCATTACGGGGATTCCCGCAATGGCTTCCAGCATGTGCCAATAGACCCGAATCATATCCTGTTGAGTGTCAGATGATGAAGGGGTTGATGATGGGGTGGCCGTCGACGGACGCGCCGGGTTCTTATCAAGCTCCTTGTAGGGGGCAATGATTGCTGGGTATGTGGCATCGGGGAGCAGATTCAGGCCGAGGACTTTCCCAACACGAATGAGGTTCATGTGAGAACCATCGGAATTGTCTGTGCGGTCATATTCGACGTCCTTCAACTGCAGTTCGACGAGCGGCTCGGATGAGTCCTGGATAAGGTGCCAAACAATGTCCCGCGCTGAAATGCTCCATTTCAGAAGCGCGCTCGTGTCAATGTCTTCCGTGCTATACTTGCGCTGCGACGTGGTGATGGCCTTCATCATGAAGAACAGCTCGTCCTGACAAGCAGACAGGTCCCGTTCCAGCGCGAGACGGTCCTCCCAGCCCTTTTGGTCGAGGTAGTTGGAGTACACCTGGAAGTGACCCTTGATTTCTTCCAGCTGTTTGAAGCGCTCCTGAAGTTTCTGCACCATTCGAGGCGCGCCGCTCAGATCGCTGAAGTCGGATGCCAGAATAATCTTTTCCAGTCGCTCGGTGCGCGTCTTCTCCAGCGGTTCACTGTACAAGAGTAGATCCAAGACAATCACATACATGGCGTAGTACTGAGAACTGTTGCAGAGGGCGCGAGCCTGAGGGAATTCAACCCATATATTGTCAGACCGGCACTCGGTGTTCTCGACCGACTCCACATCCTCGCCACCATGCCCACCACCACCACCACCACCACCATCGTCATCATCATCATTCTCGTTCACCTCATCATTGTACTTGAGACGCAGAGTGTTGTACTTGTCGTATCGCAGCATGGCCGAAGTCTTTTGGACAACACGTTTGAATCCAAAGGGGTCAGCCTGAAAGTTGAACATGACCTCCATAGGTACCCATGGAGGCCAAGATGATCCGTTGGGGGCGCCGTACTTGCTGCCCGCGTACATGGAAACTAAGTTGGTTTCGAACCACTTTTGATGCGTGACAAAGAACTGCGTGCTATCCATGTTGACGAGAAAACGCCGCTGCACCAAACCACTGACCGTGTCAGAAATCCTCTCCTTGTCCATGACTTCGACCACCTTCAGCTCCATGCCCTTGGCCGTAATCATGACGACGTGTTTCTGGTTCTTCTCACTCTGCAGCTGAATCTGTGGCGCTATCAGCCGGACTTGATAGCTGCTCTGCGGGCTAAAGTCCCTTGATATCCCGCCTTCCAGGTCCTCAATGGATCCGCAGCCGACATCGCCTTCGGACTCGAACGTAGTGCTGGTGAAGCGGCTACCATCTCCAAGAATGCTCTTAATACGATCCTCTAGATCAGTAGTCCTCTTCTTTCCTGCCGTGCTGGGATGGGGCGACGACGACGTCTCATCGTTACCTGCAGCACATGCGGTGGTGTCCTCCCTGTTCGTCTTGTTGTTCGTCTTGCCGGCCTTTGCTCTGCTCTGCTCCTCGACAATGTCCAGAATGAACTTGACGGCTGGCCTGGAAAGGTAGTAGATGAAACCACGTCTTTGACTGTTTTGATGAATGTATCGAAGCACAATATTCCGAAGCAAATTGTTCCACTTCAGTTGCATGTTGTGGATGACGAAGCGGCTTTTGAATTCACTTTCAAACTCGCAGGCTGGAGGAATGTCCCCCACATGGCCATCCGTGTTGGCCGAGGATGCCGAAGATGAGCCACTGCCATTGCCGTGGCCAGTTCCATTGCCATTGGCGCTCGGCCTGCTCTGCGTTTGATCCAACATGGTCTTCAAGAACAGCTCCTTGTCCTTGAGAACGTTTGTGTGTTTTTTCAAGGCCTCGAATTGTTCAACGAGGCCCCTGTCTTCACCGTTTGTTCGAATGACCTTCAGTTCTGCTTCGCCAATGTCCCGCGTGTGTGTCTCCATCTGCACCGCGACTTGGTTGAGACGTTCTCGGATAAGCTCGGCCTGGACCCTTTTGGGGTCGTCGTCATGCGTCATGATGCAGAAATGCGTGGGTTCATCGCCAAATGGACTCGTCCTGGTGGGATCACCAGCAATGACACCACCGATATCCGTTTGTCGGACATAGGTCAAGCGTGGTGCAAACGCCAGCGGCATGATTTTGGTGTCAGGATGTGGCTCCGTGGGTAGAATCCAGTCGACTTCGACAAAATCATCCATGTCGATCCAGCTAAGATCGTCGTCTGGGATAGTGAACCGCGACAGATCTGGTTTCTCATCTCGAGTGGAGATGAGAGATGAGATGGATCCCTTCTTGATCGCCTCCGTAGTGGTGCCCTTCAAGCTGGCTGAAACGGCCCGCACGTCACAGTTGGACAGATCGAGTTGGCAAGCGTGAATTTTGATGCCAGATGTCCTGCTCTGCGTGTTTTTCCCCTTGGCGAGTGTGTTGAACTCTTCCCTGCGCTGGTGGAGATCAAGCATAAAGCTGTCAAAGCGCACTTTGAGACCAGTGGCGGACACCGCGTCCGCCGCATAGTCTTCTGCGTCCTTGTGCTTGTAAATATGGCTGAGAAACAAGGGAGCCAGGAGAAGGTTGTACTTGACGGTGGCCAGGTGTCTACCGAACTTCTTGCTATTCTTCTCGCGGCCTGGCCATAAATTACCCTGTCGAATGGGCAAGGAGGACGGCTGCCCGAAGAGTCCCCACCAGTGAAAGAAGTGAGTGAAAAAGCGTGGAGTAAGATGAACGGTGTTATAACTTCTTGACAGATCTGCATCTCCAGTCATCCAATCTCGATCAACGGGAGCGCGCACGGCGATTGAGAGATGAATGTGTCGACTTCGGAAGCCTCGCAGAGCGTCATACGGCAGACCGTCCTCGGTGGGCTTGGCATACTTGGGGTTTTTGAGGCACACCTCGTAATGTGGCTTGAAGCAGAAGCTTCTTGTTCCGTTCTCGATGGCCCGTTCAAAGAGCAGACCTGTCATCCACTGAACCTTGCCGGAAAGTTTCATGACAACCTTCTTGAAGATGGCCGCGTCCTTGACGTCTTCGTTCGACCCGTGACCGTTGCCTTGTTCTCGGCGACGAGCAGCATCACGAACCTGGTGACTATAATCAGGAATAGCCAGTATGTATTCGCCACTATCCACGGTCATGAACTGTTTCGGTTTATCTTCCGCGTTGATGTGCCACCTGACGTCGCTTCGCCAGCACATCAGGAAGCCAGCACCGTTGCCGGTGACCTGATACGGATCTCTGGTCCCCTTGAGTGACAGATGCATATCGCCGTCGCCCTTCCACGCTACATGGACACGAGAATGAGTGTTGAGGCGCAATTTATCCCAGAAGCCGACACGCTCTGATGGATCCACTTGTGGCTTCGTGAACGATTCAATCACCATCATCATGTCTTGAACAGCGGGTTGGTAACAAGGGCCCCAGGTTATCCGAGTCGGCAAGGCCGTATTTATGTCCATGAATATTTCGGAAAAGGACTTCACTGGTCCCATGGTTCGCCGGACTTCGATGGCAAAGCTACCTTCATTGGACGCCATGGGGTCGCTGCTACGTGGAGGCACAACATTGACCCGAACTTTGCGAGTAGACTCATGACCCCTGAACTCTTCGGCGAGTACAAAATTGGCCTTGAGAGACACAGAAGGGACCCTGGAGGACTGTCCTGTCTTGAGCCCCGGGATGTGTAGTAGGGGCAATGGATAGTCGCGCAGCGACATTCTCACCTCGCCCATCTGAATCGCCAGGTGCATGGGGATCAAAAGGCCATATTGCATATCCAGGGGCATTCCCTTGCCTACATTGTGGATAAAGCTGGGCAATTCTCTCATCGCAAATGACGGCTTCTCGACCATGAAATGGAGGTCCGAAATCATGGTAGACAAGAGGGCTGGTCGCTCAGGCACTTTGAGAATATTTTCCGTTTCTTCCACATCATCTGGAAGTTGGCTGGGACCCCAGAAGAGATGTCGCATTTCACGCATGCTGGCTTGCGATGACTCGTAGGCACGATTGATTCGTTTCTTCCACGCCTGCGAGTTGTATTTATGAAGAGCAAGACGAGCTTCGTCTTCGGAAACCTTGGCGTGCCCATGAATACCGACATGCTCCCCGTCCGGGTCATACCGGGGCATGGTGCCGCCGCGGATCCTGTGTCCGCTGTCATCTGCCTTGTACGCGCCTGCACTTCTGCTCCTGAACCAGCGTGATGACTTTTCCTCTTGCCGACCGCGTGGGAATACAGATCGGGAACGAGGCTTGACACCGCCCCGTCTAATCTCTTCGTCGCGAACCTTCTTAGACTTCACGCGGAATGCTTCCTCTCGGGCCAAGCGCTGTATCTGCTCCTCCCGCCCCGCACGGTAAATGATGCCAAGCTTCCATTCAAAGGCGCCATCTTCTAGCTCGAATAAAAAGTTTCGAGCGCGGATAGATATTTTGGGGACGCTTTTGGGCCCTACGGGGTTCTTCTCGAGGATGTATTCATTTGTTCCTGTCTTGAATCGATGATGCAACTGTTGGACTGATTTGATGACATTGATACAATTATCGGTAATCTTGGCAACAAGAACTTCATGAGGGACAGCAATGCGCACTGCTTCTGCTGCCACATCGATCAACTTCTCCGAGACGTACTCGCCACCTGATGAAGACTTGTGTTTCGATTCTCGTAAATCGACTCGACCATGCTTGATCCCAACCATCCTAGACCAGACATGATGCATACGAGGAGTTTCGACGTACAGCCTGATGACCTTTGAACTCAGGTAAGGAGTCGACCATCGGTGATGCCCGGTTTCTAGTCCGTACACTCGCAGCATCATCAGAGGCTCATGGGGCATTTCCGCCTTGATTTGTACCAATGCTGCCTTGACATCAACGGTGACTAGCTCCGATGGAACTGGGGAGGTCCTGTCTGTGTCCCCCGGCGAGTTTAGACTCATGGGGGGGCGCAGACGGTCCTGGTCAACAACGACATGAACGCTGCTCCGCTGTCTGGGTCGGGAAACGTCATGATCGGTACGAAAAAAAGCCCGTCGCAGGGTCAGGGCGGCCACGCCCACTGCATAATGTCGATAGAGAGAGTACTGAACCATGATGGTTTTGATGGTCGACTGTATGTGAAACATTGGTCCGTGATTGTCGCTGGTGGCCGACAATGCAAGCTCGAGACGAGGGATGTTGACGAAGGGCTCGGCCTCGAGGTGTCCAGCCGCTTCAACAATCTGTGCCTCGATGCCCTTGGCGTGCAGAGCGAGCCGGCGGCCATCCCCGACGACTTGCGGCGGCTTCTTCTTTAATCGAGGAGACAGGGGTGATGGGGTCAGATCAGAATCAGGCTGTGTGACGGTTCTGCTATGAGTTCGTCGTCGAGCGCCGGCCCGTCGCTGGAGGCCGTCGAGACGATGCGCCCTGTATTCGGCCCCAAACGAGTCCAGGTGCACCGAGACGCCCCTTGTATCGTCTGATATGTCTTGGTCGACGCCGGCGACTTCAATGTTGAAATCGGTAGCCTCGATTTGATACCTGACGAGCCATTCGGGCACAGATCGCAGGAAGTTCTTGTGGGGGGCTGTCTTGGAAGTTGCTCGCTTTTCCGGCTCCACATCGATGCGAAGCTGACGAACGATCTGTCGGAGACCATCGGTTATTTCGGGCCGCACCATGCTTATGCCAAGCGATTGAACGATGCCCGTGAGCTCAACGTTGACATCGGGTCTTGCGGCGAGATGTGCCTTGAAATCGAAGGATTCGGTCGTTATGAGGTTGAAATGGTCGCCCGTGCAAGTCTGGTAGTAGAGATGATGAGACTGTATCCTCATGGCACCATCCAGAAAGTAGTGCATATCCTCCATCGACGAATGAGAAGATTCCACATCCAGCGATATGGACGAGATGGAAGAAATGATTAGATCGTAGTCATCGGGGTCTCCTGTGTCTTGCAATGTCTTGAGCTTCATGCGCACAACTGGCTCATGCATGGAGAACTTGATGCTAGATTTGGGAAGAAGACGCGAAATGATGCTGTGCTTTGCGGGGCGGGAGACTTTTGCCACTCTGGGTTTCGGTTGCAGCATGGCAATAAGGAGAGGGAGGTGGGAGGGATCGAGATCGATAGAGGGGGAGGTGATGACCGAGTTGGCGAACATCATGTTGGCATTCTTTTCTCCAATAACTCCATTCTCAGCCAACTGCACTGTTTTGGAAGGCAGAGTGGTCCTGACCGTTGTCGTGGCCATGGGTACATACAAGAGCCGGTCTGGGCTACCGTTCCCATCGTCGATTCCGATGGAAATGGAGAGGGCAGCAGCGAGGGCTTCGTGGGCGACGTCCTTTGAAGAAAAGTACATGCGATGTGCAGGGGATTTCGGATCCAAACGATGCAGGTCGATGCCAACCTCTTTCATCGAGGCATTGAGCAGCATGGGGTGCCCTTCTGGCTTCACGGAAGTGACCCTTTTCGTCATACCGACGTAACTGACAGCAAACTGAACCTCCTTGATACCTCGCAGGATGGAGCTAACGAATTCTCGGGAGTCGGCGACTGCTTCCATCAGATTATCGGTTGCGATGTTGTCGGCATCCGCGGCTTCGGGGGCCTCGGGAACTGGTACCAGTACAGTATGCGCAGGCTCGTCCGTAGTGACGGGCCGCGAGATTCTGCGAAATTCCTTGTAACGAGCTGCACAAAGTTGAAGTTCATCGTAAGGTACGTGAACCCGTCCAAGCTTCAAAGCGATGGCGGCATCGCGAAGGCCTTGTCTTGATTCGTACAAGGAACCATGGACATTCAGCAGGCAATGGTCCAGAACCTCAAGAGAATGATGGCCCTCGGCTGTGAACAAGACGCTGCGCAATGAGATGATCCACTCGGCCTGTCGGTTCTGCTTAGGGTTGTGACGAAATTTGAAGAGTCGAGCGTGGTCGACCGCCTTGCGTCTCGTATCCACTGCGACTGTGAAGCTGCCAATTTGGAGACTGCCAATGCCGACAATATTCACAGTGGAATTGGTAGCAACAACATCGACCAATCGAAGCCACCGAATTTTTGTGTGCAGTTTCTTGATCTTGTCCTTGAGCTGGGCCAGATGTTCCCAGGTTTCGCTCCGAGAATGAGGTTTCGGTTTTCGGCCGGAGTTGGGGGCTCTTGGCAAGGGCCTAGACTCCTCCTCATGGGAGCTCTCTGTTCTGGCACTTCCATCCTTGGCACCTTCTCTCGCTGCGGCTGACTTGTGTCCACCTAGCTCGGCGATATCAACGGTGATGACTAGCTCGCTCAGGAACAGGCTAACCCAGGTTGGCTGGGCAAATGTAGGACGATGTATGTTCAGGCCAAGTCCCCGAATTTCCACACGACATCCATCTCGAGGTGTATATGCTAGTCGTCGGAGTGAGAGATAACCGATTCTTTGAATGGAGATGCCGGTAAGAATTCGAAGGACGGCGAAGAGGACGAAGGAAGACAGATACAGCAGGACGAGAACTCCCAGCACGAAGGTCGGGTTGAAAAGAGCCATGGCGCCTTGACCTGTACACTCTATGGCTCGGCGTAGACCGTAAACGACGAGTCTAGTTGGAGTATTCTGAGAGATGAATGCATTCATTCCTGTCAGTCAGTTCTCGACCCGACTCGTCAAAAAAAGAGCGTATGACAAGGACGGGCAAGCATACGTTTTCGTCTTTCCAGGAGACTAATCATGTCACCTCGGAGCAGCTTCACTGGCTTAGACAAGAGATGAGCGCCATCGCCGGGGAAGTCGAATCCGGAACTGGTATGCAGCGAGAGAGGCCGGATGGACTGCTATTTGAGCGCGCAGGACGGTCGCCTCGACGTCACGGCGGGCGGACCGCTGACGACGTCCAGCAATATGCGTCGACTTTATTCCGCGAAACAAGCCTTCGAACGTATGTCGGCTCGAGTCTGCCAGTATATGAGTTGGGGAGCCGAAGAGAGAGGGAGAGAGGGCGCGGATAGGGCGTGTTGGAAGCCAAGTAGCAGGATGCGGTCAGGGGGGATACGGGCGCGGGATGTGCAGGCTGCTCGCAGCCGCCTAGTAGGCAGTCGAGATTCAAGGAAGGGTTTCGGTCGATGCGAGGGCTGGACCGATGGTGTCGTGTGCAAGCCGTGATGGATGGCAGGTTGAGAGCTGGGAGTTGAAGAATTCGGCAGTCTGGTGTCGTTTGTTGGCTACTAGGTACCTTCCTAGTAGGTACCTACCTAGTGTTAATAGTGTAGGGAGGTACATGAAGCTAGAGAGGTAGGTACTCAGTTGTCTGGTGTTCTCCAGCTGGTTGACGTGTTGTGCAGGAACCTGGAAGGTACCAGTGGACATCCATGAAATAATAGCGCCAATGCTGGGTCTGGTCTGGTCTGGTCTGACTTGCTTCGCTGGATCTTTAGTGGCTCACCGGCTAAAGCTCCGTGCTGGACCTGCTCCAGCTTTGGCGGCTGGGACGCAGATCTGGGGAATCAAAACGCATTGTCCACAACGAGACGCCTTCGAACCACAGCCAACCACAGCCAACCAGACGGATACGCCAACACGGGCCAACATTTAAAGTCCACTCCAACTCCCATTTCCACTCCCATTTCCACTCCCATTTCAAAACCATCAACGTGCTTGGACACCCGCAATCACGGCCAGCCTTTCGGCAGGGACGTGCTGTCATCCCGCGCGTGTTGATTCGATAATGCGTCACCATCCCCATCATGGAGACAAATTAATCCAATACCGCCTTTTATTTCGTCTGTCCATGTTTGGAAATGAGCCCCCTTGCTAGACGAAGCATAATTGCCCGCCTTCACCCAAATGACAACCCCAACATAAAACCGACTGCTTTTGCTCCTCCATGCACATGCCAGTCTTGGCGCAGGCTAATGGATCCCACTGGATGCTTCCTCCCTGATTCTCGCCCAACTCCGCACTTGCATGCCGATGGACTTTGTTTATGGCGGACCTCCTCTCCAGACACAGAAATCGGCCACCGTCCAGCAGCAGAGCGATGAAACGCCCAGATTTCATCCCGCAGGAGCTTTTCGACGGCTTCCGTGGAAAAGGACTTGACAGCACTCCAAACGTTGTGGCAACTGAGGTTTCCTTTTTTTTTTTTTTTTTTTTTTTTTTTTTTTTTTTTTCGTCCAACCACTCTGCCGAATCCCCCTTCCCGGGAGTTCAGCGACAAAATGGCTCAAAGAAACGGGCCCTTGGTGGCATGTATCTTGGCCGCTTCAACGGATAACGGCTAAGTATGGCGATGCAGCGATCATTGTGCCCTGGCGGATCATTTTGCACATTGATCAAGGTTCGTGGACTGGCTAGTCCACCCTCCGAAGCGGCAGTCACCGTCTTAAAACCGAGGCTATTGTTGCGAAAGGTAATATTGAAGCTTTTGGGAGTACAGTGTTCGTGCTTCGTAGAAATGGATACCTCGGACCAATATTCTAGATGCCTTTTTTTCTCCTCCTCTTATTCTTTTTACGCTACGACGTTGAATCAAGTACATTCTTCCGCATTTGCACAATGGACGTCCCATATGAACCTCTCCCACGACGAGAGTGATGACGGACTATCAAGTGACACGCGCGTAAAATTTTTCAGCTTTTGAGTGTACAAGCTTGCAGTAGCAGCTATCTTGCACACGTATACAACACGCAAGATAAGACTTGGATGGTCTTGATTTCTCAACTATTTCACAGCCATTTTCTCATTGTGGCACCCCTCCATGGTCAACGTCGTCGTCAGCATCATCATCATCATCATCATCATCACCATAAAAAAACTAGTTACGTCTCGCTAGTCCTTGAGGGAGACACGGAGCATCAATTTGCCTGCACATTGAAGTTCCATGGTCGAGCTTCTCCGAGCAAAGACTTTCATCTGTTTTGCGACAATTCTTGCTTACAAGTCAACTTCCCTCCCATGGTATAGTCAGGCTAGTTGTCCTTGAATGACAATCTTTGCTTGCGGCGGTTCACAAAGCATCTCATCAGCCAAGGTTATGCTGTTGACGCGCGGAGTGCGCTAGAAATTGGTTGATCTATTCCCTATTCTAAGTCTCTAGTAATTTACATATAAAAGAAAATAAGTAATAAATAGTGTATATAGCCGCAGCCTTTATATAGCGTAGGCTTACTATAATCTACATATTATTTAGGCTCTACCTATATATTCTAGGTAATATACCCCTTAATTAAAGTATAACTAACTAAAAAAGGCTACTTTAATTATATAAAGTAATATATATAATAGTACTTATAAATATAAAGTTAAAGTAAAGTAATAAAGTAAAGTAATAAAGTAAGGTTATATAAAAACTATAAATATTATAATTTTCTTTATTAACTATAAATTCTTTTTTTTTTATAAATACTTTTTTATTATAATTAATTAATTTAATTATTATTATTATTATTACTATTATACCTTCTTTAAAGTTAAAGAGAGTCCTTTAAAAAAATACTTAATAAGCACTTTTTTTAAAGGTTACTTTTAAAAAAAAATTATTTTTAAAAATTATAATATTAATACTTTTTTATATTTTTTTTTACTTTTTTTACTATTTTTTTTATTTTTTTTTTATTTTTTTTAAGTTTATAATATTTTAAAGATAACTAAAAGGCTTTTTTTTAAGTATATAAAGGCTATAAAAGCTATACTTTAAAAATTCTTTTATTATAAAGAAAAAAATAAATAATAAGTTTTTAAAATACTTTATTTTTTATATTAATAACTTTACTAACTTTATAAAGCTAGTATTACTTATATTTTATAATACTTAGTGCTTTATACCTTACTTAAAGTATATAAAAGCTATTATTATAAATAAAGGTAATAATAAAAAATACTATAAAACTAAGTTTAAAAAGTCTTTAAAATACCTTTTATATAGATTAAGTAATTATTATTATAATAACTTATATATTATTATAATTTTTATTACTAAGTAAATACTAATAATATAAGGTTATAACTAAAAAGTAAGCTTTTCTTTATTATATACTTTTATTTTATTATAAATACTAATACTTTTCTTTTTTTCTTAGTTATATAATTAATACTATTAAATATTAAAGTTATAGCTAAAACTCCTTATAAAACTAGACTTTATATGTAAAGGTTTACTTTATATTAAAGCTAATAATACTACTAAAGGCTTATTAATAGTATAAAGAGAAGCTAAGGTAGCTATAGTAATAATTAGTATAAAGAAAGTTATTAAAAAATATATATAAAAGCACTATTAAAGTCTTATTTCTTTAAAGCTAATATATACTTTATATTATTCTTAATACTTACTTTTACTTTTTTTTTTACTTTACTTTTTTACTTTATTTTTTATATTATTATTTACTTTAAGTAAATTTTATTTACTTTAATATCTTTTTTATTAGCTAAGGAAAGGGCTTTTATATATTTTTAAAGTAATATACTTAATACCTCCCCTTTTTATATATTTATATTATAGCTATAACTTTATAAATATAATATATTTTTTAATTTATTTAAACATAGTATTTATATTTTTTAAATTTAATACTCTTTAGCTTTTTTTTAACTAAAAACTATATATATACTTATTAAGCTAAGTATTCCTTTAAAGTATTTAAATTACTACTAATTAAATGCTTTAATAAATTTATTTATAAATATTTTTATTATAAGAAGATATTTAACCTTAAAGCTCCCTTACTTTTATTCTTACTTTAATTATATATTATATATATTAATATAGTATAAATAAGTTATAAGTCTTTTACTTTTATTAAAAATAAGGTAAATTATTTATTAG
>AFRA01000121.1:0-51628 GCA_000223055.1 Claviceps fusiformis PRL 1980
AACCTATATAATAAAACCTAATTTAAAATTAATACTTTAAATAAAGTAGTTTTAAAAGTATTATTTTTAAAAAAAAGAATAAAATAATATTTTAATAGCTTATTTCTTAAAAACTATACTATTAGCTAAATTAAATTATAAAATACTAAATAAAAAACTTTTTATAATTATATAATACTTTAAAAAATAAAAGTTAAAGCTTATTAAACTTTAATATAAAAAGCTTATTAAGGTATTAATTAATTACTATAAGCTAAAATACTTTATAATAAAAAAGTAGCTAAATACTAAATAAGCTTAATAAAGTAAAATATTATTAAAATTTTATTTTACTATTAAGTTTTACTTAAGGAAAGAGAATATAGCTATTAATATATTATTTTAAAAAATAAAAAACCTAATTATATAAAAAAGAAATAAAAGATATAAAAAAAAAGAATCTTACTTAACCCTTAAATATTTTAATTATTATTAAAAGTATTAAATTTATAAGCTAAAAAAACTTAATTATTAATTTAAAGATACTTTTTTAATGAAAGAATTATAAAAAAAATATAAAATACTAAAGCTTTATAAAAAACTATTAAAAGAAATTAAAAATAAATAAATAGCTTAAGGAATAAAGAGTCTTTATATATTAAAAATAATTAATAATACTAAATATAATAAACCTATAAACCTAAATTATTATACAGATTTATTTATAAAAACCTATAGTATATCTAATAAGAAATAAAATGTTATATATTTTTTAAAAAAAATATTAATAGCTTTAAATATAAAGAGATATAGCTTAATATATTATAAATTATTATATATATTACTAAGCCTAAGTATTATATAACTAAGCTTTAAAATCATGATAATCCTTATTAGTTATTAATTAATTAAAATAGTATTTAACTATAAACTTTAAAATACTATTAAAAAATAAATATAATTTTAACTTTATTTTTATAGTAATAAATTAGCTATTTAAAAGATTATATAATATTTTATATTATAAAACTATTAAAGTAAAAATAATGATATAGCTATTTTTTAATAATATTTAATAATATATAAATACTTTTAAAATAATTATATTAAATTAAAAAATATAGTTTATATTAAAGTTTTAAAATAAACTTTATAAAATCTTAGAAATTAAAATATAGCTTTTTATTATTTAATATTTAAAAATAAATAAGTAAGTAAAAATTATAAATTAGTATTTTATTTAATAATTATAACTAATAGTAAATTATATATAGAATAATTAATTAAAATTCCTTTTATTTATAAATATAGCTAAAGTAAGCCTACCCTAAAACTTTATAAAGTTATTATTATTTATAATAAAAATAAGCTATAAGCTTAAAATAAGCTTTAATTAAAAAGTATAAATAATAAAATGTAACTCTTTTTTAAGCTATATAATAAAGAAAAAAATATAGGCTTATATAAAATAAATATAAAAAGCTATTAATATAATAAAAAGTAATATAAAAAAGATATAAAAAAAGCAAAGTATATTTATTAATAAAAAGTATTAAAAAATTAATTTTAATATAAAAAACTAAATATATATAAACTGTAAAAAATAAGTATTTAATTAACTTAATAAAAAACTTAATAATTTATAAGCTAAACTATATATAATTCTAAGCTAATAAGATATAATATTTAAGCTAAATCTATTAATAATAATTAAAGTATATTAATAGTTTTATATATTAAAGCTAGAAAAAGCTATAAAAAACCTTTTATTTAAATAATATAATAAGTAATTATTAATTAACCTAATAAATATAAAAATTAAATAATAGCTAAAAACTATTATAACTTTAAGAATATAATATAGTATTTTATAATATTAAATAAAATAAAAAAAAGCTAATAAAAACTTAAAGTAATATAATACTAAAAAACTTTATTATTAACTATTAAAGCTATAAAACTTCTATAAAAAAACTCTAATATAAATAAGTTATTATATAATTTATAAAAATAATTAAAATATTATTAAATATAAAAAAAACTATTATTAAGCTTATTTAAAAATAATACTTTAGTATAGCTAAAAGTTATAAAGTATATAAAATATATAAAAAAAATATTCTTTAAGCTAAAAAAAAAAAATATAAAAAACTCTTATAAAAATAAAAAATAGCTTTAATAATTTAATTAAAGTAAAAAAATAAAAAAAAGTAATTACTTTAAAAGCTTTATAAAAAATATATAAAATAAAGAAAAAAAAATAAAAAATAAATAAAAATAATAAATAAAGCTTTAAAAAAGCTTAAATATAAAAATACTAAAAGTATATAGCTTAGTGTTTTTTATAAGTATATAATTATAATTAAGTAATAAGCTTATAATATAATTTATTAATAAGCTATTAAATAAAATATAAAATAAAAACTATAAAGGATTTCTTTAATATAAAAATATATTAATATTAAAAAAGGGGGGGTAATATTATAAGCTATAGGCTTAGAATATAAAAACTATAAAATAATAATTACTTAACTTTATATAAAGTAAACCTAGTATAAACTAAAATAAGGAAAATCTATAATAATATATTTAAAGTATATAATATTATTATAACAATCTTTACTATAGAATTTATAATAATTTATATAAAGTATTACTTATATTAATTATAAAATTAATAAAGTTTTTTATAATAAATACTATAGCTAATAAAGGAAACCTAAATAAATAAAATAAAGAAGTATAAAGTATAAAAAAGGGAATAGAACTTTAAGAAGTTTATTCTTATTCTTTAGCTTTCTTATTCTTTTCTAGTCCTTATAAATAGAAGTAGAGTTCCGACCTACACATTGTCTATTTCCGTGCCGTGACACCCTCAATGCATTGCATGTGCACTGCGCAGTGCGCATCCCGTGCTGTCAAGCTCACGGACCAATCCCCCCCCCCCCCGCGGGACCAGGTGGCAGCAACCCCACTCCGGCTCCTCCCCAACATCCGTCATCAACGACAAAGTCAACATCAAACATCGACGTCAACTCTTCTCCAACATCCAAATCGCACAGTCCGACGAAAGTCCAACGAACCGCCGGACCACCCGCCACAGCATCACCACCCCCGCCTCACCCATGACGGACTTCAACCCCACAGACCTGCTGAACGGATCCCCCCCGCGGGGCGCGCTGATCGTGCTGGAGGGGCTGGACCGCAGCGGCAAGACGACGCAGGCCATGTTGCTGGAGCAGCGGTTTGTGGAGGCGGGGTTGAGCGCCAAGAGGATGAGGTTTCCGGGTGGGTTCTCTGAAGCTCATGTGATTTTTTTTTCCTTTCTCTCTCTCTTTCTTTTTTTTTTTTTTTTTTTAGTATTTTCTCTTGGGAATATATTGCTCGTTATGCTTGCTCTTTTTTTGTCTTCATCATGCGTTTAATGCTTCATGCTTCATGCGTTTTGGCGTTTCATATTGCTTTCCGTTGTGTTTGATGGTTGCTTTCATATTTCCCCATCATCCAATTACATGGCCCTCCATACACTTGCAATCCATATACACTTACATCCATCGGTTCCTTCTATTTCTTTGCTGTGTCTGCGCCCTCATATCGCTTCTTCCCTACATTGTTGCATTACAGTCTTTGGATTTGCAGGATTTCACTTCTTCTCTTATACTGCAAGCTGCTGCCTTTCCTAGCCTTCCATGTATATATCACACATCTGTCTTCTTCATCAAGTCTTCCCCTTGTATTATACTTGTCTCTTCCTCTCATGTTACCCTAAGCACACCTTGTTTTCTTTTCATGCACACGTTTCTTTGTCTTGTTAATTTTGCATTTATCTGCCATTTCTTTTACACATCGTCGCCCTTATATACCGCCACCATTGTCCATTCAGACGAGGTCATCAATTCACATGCTTGAGCCCCTCCCACATCAAAACCAACCTCTGCCGTCTTTGGCCCTTTATTCACTCTTCTTGCCTCTTTCCCCTTCTTTCTTCAAATCCCGCTGGCTGACAACCTTGTAGATAGAACGACACCTATTGGCCAGATGATTGACGGGTACCTGAGGAGCGATGTGCCGATGGAGGACCATGTGATTCACTTGCTGTTTAGTGCGAATCGGTGGGAGGCTGTGTGAGTCCACCCCCCCCCTGGTCGTCGTTTTCGTCGTGTTTCTCTTCAATGACATTTTGCACATGGACTGCCCTTCCTGTGCTTTGTATTATCGTTCCCTGTCGCAACACGTTCTTGGTTGCTATTCCTACTGACTGCCTCCATTACTCTTTCCTTTCTGTGTCACTCTCCTTCCATCTGTACTATACTTCCCAGCCAACGCATTCATTCGCTCCTCGCGTCCGGCACGACCGTCATCTGCGATCGCTACTACCACTCTGGCATCGTCTATTCAGCCGCCAAGCTGAATCCCTCGCTCTCGCTATCCTGGGCGCGCGCGCCCGAGAGAGGCCTTCCTCGCCCAGACATGGTCCTGTTTCTGGACCTCGACGAGGACTCCGCCAGGGCAAGAGGCGGCTGGGGCGGCGAGGTCTATGAGAAGGCCGAGATGCAGCAAAGGGTACGGGAGCTGTTCTGGGGCCTCAGCATGGGGGGCAAGGACCTCCTGGGGCAGGACATGCTGGAACTGCTGGGGGGTCTTGAAGGAGACCAGTGGAAGCAAGAGGAGGAGGATCTGGTAGTGGTTGATGCGACCGGGGGCGTGGAAGAGGTGGCGGATCTGGTTTGGGCCAAGGTACAAGAGCGGGTTGAGCAGGTAGCAAAGGGGGAGTTTGGGAGTATCGTCAGGATCGTTGACTAAGTAACTTGTGCGTGCCATGGGAGAGTGCGGAATCCTCGTTTCTCATACCGGCTGGCCGGCTGGCCGAGCGTGGAGTCTGAGTGGGAGGCCGGGTTTCAGTCAGGTGCGGCGCCTCACCTTTGAGTCTGTGTGTCTTTCATCCTCAAATTTGGCTATGTGTTACGTGTATTCGTTGATATTCCTTTTTATTTTCGTGTGTTCTTGGCGGCCGATTCTTATTGGATTTCCCTCGAAAAGGTATCATCTGCTTAGGACAGAAATTTAGCCTCGGCTGAGGCCGAGAAATCTGAATCGTCTCGGCGCACAGCCTTGGAGATTCAAAAGCCGACATCGATGGAAGATATGAACCCAAAAAAAAAAAAAAAAAAAAAAAAAAAGAAATGACTCCTGTGCATTCGAAACAAATCATGGAAAACATATTTTCAAGTCTGCATTTCCTCATGGGCGTGGAGTGGAGTGTTGACCAGGAAAACAAAAGGACATTCTTGAGGGATCTGGAAAGGGAGACTATGTCTCATCGTCATCGTCCATCCACCCGCGCAGGCAGACATGGCCGCCGTGCTTGTTGAAACGCGATGCTCAACGGTCGAGGCTAGAGTCAATGCCACCATGGAAAGGCAGAGCGAGGGGACATGGCATGGGACGGTCCAAGGCTCGATGCGTTGTTGTCGTACGTGAGAAATGAGTTTTCGCTTGCCAACAGGCCAATGAACAGATATCATGGCAGCCACGTGATCTTCCCTCTTCCTCTTCCCAAGTTCCAAGATGAAAAGCTCCGATTCTGAGGCGGCCAGCCAATCAGCTGGAGCGAAACCACACAAACAACTTGCATGTTCTGTTCACCAACGGCCCGGAGCTTTCCGCCCGCAATGCAATCGCCATCCCGATGGCCATCATTTCCATTGGCCGCGCAGCGGCTCTGCCAAGTTCCTGGCAGGAAATGACGTCGACGGCGACGATGCAAGCCTGCTCCCTGCCAACCACCCAAAATCGGGCAACCGTTGTATCGAATCAGGAAAATACTGGACCAATGAGACGGCTGGGCCCCTGACTCCTGACTCTCGGATTCTTGAACAAGTGAAGCTTCATGATGGCGAGCTTGCCGTGCTTGATCATGATGACGTCAGGGTGCTTTGCTGCTGTGCCGCTGTGCCGCATGCGTGGGCATCACCGTGCGTTGAAAGCGCTCGTATGCGTTTATAAGAACACTGGATCTAGACTGGTTCACTCCAAGCTGATCCATCGTGTTTGTCCTTTTTTACTTTACCTCTCCCGTGGTAGCATTGTATTGCAGAAAGTTTGATTCATTTAATCGGCAGTCAGCGGGCTTGCATTTGGACTGGTGGCTCAAAACAACACACACACACACACACACACACAGAGAGAGAGAGAGAGAGAGAGAATACCGTAAATCATGGGCTTCTTCTCGCGGACTCACAAGTCTTCGGGAACTGGACGCCATGAGCCGTATTCGATGCATTCGCGACCAACGTTTGGGCAGTGGCTCAGACACACGGCCTTGGACATTGTCACCATGATTGTCATGGGGGCGCTTGGTCTGGGAGTGAGTTGCTGTCTCTTGTGTTTGTCATTATATTTTGTGATGATGGCATTCCGGTTACTCTACTCAGTGCGGCTTCTTTTACTGACAACCCTTCCCCTCCAGGTCTACATGGTCCGTCCTGCACCCTCACGGTCCTTCGCCATCACCTTTTCCGACGGAGAGATCGTCTACCCCGAGTTCGCGTATCCGCTCCGCGACGAAATCATCCCCATCTGGCTCGCCGCCTTCCTCGCCGCCATGGTGCCCATCGCCGTCATCCTCCTGATGCAGATCCGCATCCGCTCCTTCTGGGACGTCAACAACGGCGTCCTGGGCCTGCTCTACGCGCTCATCACGGCCGCCGTCTTCCAAGTCTTCCTCAAGTGGCTCATTGGCGGTCTGCGTCCGCACTTCCTCCAGGTCTGCAAGCCCGACATCCAGAGGGCCAAAGCCCTGGCTGGGCTCAACGCAAAGGGCTACCAGCAACTGTACTTTACGCCCGACATTTGCACCGGCGACCGCAAGGAAATCAACGACAGCCTCGAGTCGTTCCCCAGCGGACACACGACGGCGGCGTTTGCCGGATTCGTGTTCCTGTACCTGTACCTGAACGCCAAGCTCAAGGTCTTCTCCAACTACCACCCGGCCATGTGGAAACTGGTGCTTCTATATGCGCCCATCCTGGGGGCGACGCTCATCGGGGGCGCGCTGACCATTGACGAGTACCACAACTGGTATGACGTTGTGGCTGGCGCCATTATCGGCACCGTCATGGCCTTTTCTGCCTATAGGATGACGTATGCCGCCGTGTTTGACTGGCGTTTCAACCACATTCCCCTGAATCGCGCGTCGGCGTTTGTCTATGGCGGCGGCGGCGGCGGCCATGGCATCGATGCCGTTGCTACGAGAAAGGCGAGCTGGGGCAGTTCGCAGGTTGTCGAAACGAGGCATGCTGCCCGTGAGCCAGATGCACATGGCATGACTGGCCATGGCGTGGAGGAACATGCTCGTGGGCCCCAGCCTTCTATTCCGCGCCGCGCCGTTGGTCGAGGCCGACACGGCGACGACATGGTCTGAGTTTGGAGGCGGCATCAAGATGAAAGGCTGCTTTGGGGGCGCGAGCAAGCATTGCGAGTAATTTGATGAACCAAGGTCGATCGCATAGCCTTTGTATTTTTCGTTTCTTGCCTGTCATTTACCTTTTTATCGTTACGAGTGTGCACGGAGTCGAGTTTCTCAATAGGTAATACTATCCCCGTCGTTGTCAGTGCTTGCTCTCCTCTGCCCATGAAACATGAAACATACCCAGTTGTATTCAGCCTGACAACAAGTTTTACACCTGCCAGTGTTTGATTAGTAGCTTAAATATAGTTTATAGTATTAATTATACCCATTTAAAGCTTATTATATTTTTTTTTTTGGGCATGACACGGTCTTGAAAGTCCATCTAGCAGATGTGTCTGGCTGAATGTATTTGCACCAGACGGAAGAATGAACTGTGAATCCCACTCTCATTCGTAGATCAGACGCCCGTTTTGTATGTTTCAGTCGTGTCTGTAGAAATGTACAGGCGTGCATGAGTGGGTAAATGCCGATGGAATGCTAATGCCCACGGGTCTTTTTCTCTTGTGTTCCGTGTTGAACTCGGGTGTGTCGTGATATTTTTATTTTTATTTCTATTTTTTATTTTTATCCTTTTTTTTTTTCATATTCTATGTAATCTAAATCTTCTCCCTAAATTGATTTGCTTTTATATATTCTATATCTATATATATTATCCTAGAGGTAATTTCCTCTTTCGTCCCTTCCTCTTCCCCGCTTCTTGTCCCGCCCGGACAAGTGGGCCATCCAATCAGCCAGCGCGAATCATGGCGGGCGGACCCGCTCCCGCGTCACGCCCCTGTCTCGGCATTATTTTGGCATGATTTTCTGCCCGGCTCGGCCGCCGTCGGGATTCGGCATGTCGGGACAACCAACCACCACATCCAAAAACACCGCAACACTGCAAGCAAACGCTCGAGGGGGTCTTGTCCTCCCGTCATCCGTCCGGAACAAAAGATCGATCCGGCTCCAAGTCCACACGCAGAAGCCTCATCGAGCATCAAGGCCAACAAGTCCCCCAACCCCGCGCACACACCTCAATCACGATGCCCACCGCAAACGACCACATCCTCACCCTGTCCTGTCCCGACAAGCCCGGCATCATCCACGCGGTGACGGGCATCTTCGCCTCGCACGGCCACAATGTCCTCGATCTGCAGCAGTTCAGCGACCCCACGTCGCGGCGCTTCTTTATGCGCGTGCACTTTGGGCCGAACCACGCGGGTGCGTCGTCGTCGCCGTCGTCCACGGCCCATCTGGGCGCGCCGTTTGCGCAGCTCGCCGCCGAGTACGACATGACGTACGACTTTCGCCCCGTGGCGCAGAAGATGAAGGTCCTCATCATGGTGTCCAAGATTGGGCACTGCCTGAACGATTTGTTGTTCCGGATGAAGACGGGGCAGTTGAGGATGGAGGTCAGACACGCATGCACATGTATACACACGCACACGCAGACAACACAACTGACATTTTCAAAAAAAAAAAAAAGGTCCCCGTCATCGTCTCCAACCACCCCGACTTCGAACCCCTCGCCCGCTCCTACGGCATCCAGTTCCACCACCTCCCCGTCACAAAGGACACCAAGGCGCAGCAGGAATCCCAGATCCTCTCCCTGGTGCAGCAGCACGGCATCGAGCTCGTCGTCCTGGCCCGGTACATGCAGGTCCTGTCCCCGACGCTCTGCGCCGCCATGTCCGGCCGCATCATCAACATCCACCACAGCTTCCTGCCGTCCTTCAAGGGCGCCAAGCCGTACCACCAGGCCTACGAGCGGGGGGTCAAGATCATCGGCGCGACGGCGCATTTCGTCACGGCGGATCTGGACGAGGGGCCCATTATTGAGCAGCGGGTCGCGAGGGTGGACCACAGCATGGAGGCCAAGGAGCTGGTGGAGGAAGGGTCCAATGTGGAGAGTTTGGTGTTGGCCACGGCGGTGAGGTGGTATGCGGATCGGAGGGTGTTTTTGAATGGCTCCAAGACGGTTGTCTTTAGGTAGGGTTGGGCACGGGGATATGGAGTGAAGGGGTGTGTTTGGCAGGGGGTGTGAGAGGATCCCCTTCCGCGCGCCTTTCCTTTTCCTTTCCTTTTCCCCTTTTCTTGTTTCTATTCTCTTCTTCTTCTTTTTCTTTCAAAAAGCGAGTTTCGCAGGTATATAGCGCGCTTGATGGGACAAACGTCAGTCCGAGACGGCAAGACTGATCTGCCAAAGATCTATCATCTATCATCTAAAAGGAAAAGAAGGAGAAAGAAGAAAAGGAAGAGAGAAGATAAAAAGGAAGATGGAAAGAAAAGAGGGAAAATAAGAGGAAAAAAAAAAAAAAAAAAACAAGCCCCATTTCTCTAATACGCAGTCAGCGGGAATCTACACTATAAAATGTAGCAAACCCCATCAACTCCCCGTGTTCTATCTTCCAGCCGGTTGAGAGCTATCCGCCGACTCCCTCTTTGATAGCCGCTCGCGAATCACAAACGCCCCGCTCACCAACAAGCCCAGGCTGGCCGTGCCGACACTCATAAACAGGGCGCCCCTGTAACCCCGAAGCTTATCATCCGTAGTCGCCCCGCCTCTGTTGACATGAACCTCGACCGTGCCGGCGAAGCCCACACCCAGCGCAATGCCGTAGTTGACCACTGTGTTGACGAGGCTCGCACCCACACCTTGGTGCTCCTTGGGCACGGCATTGGACAGGATGAGCGTGGCGGCCGGGAAGCTCATGTCCATGCCAAAGGGCATGATGAGCAACGAGACAAACGTCTGGCCCCAGTAGATTTGGTCGACGGGCACAGTTGCTATCAGGATGGCGCCCGTGGTAAAGGCCATGAGGGCCATGGTCATGACATAGGGAGGCTTGACCTGCATGGGGCCGAGCAGTCTGCCCGTGACGACAGCAGCGCCGGCGCCGGAGAAGACGACGGGCAGAAACCACACGGCCGTGAGCAACGGGGACAAGCCCCGGATCTGCTGCAGCAGCTGGACGAGGTAGAGGGTCCAGATGCCAAAGGTGGCCCAGCCGCACGCCACGGTGGCCAGCACGAAGCCGACATGGGTGTTGACGGCCGACACGGGCAGGAGTGGCTTCGGACTGATTTTGAATTCCATGTACCCAAAGGCCAGGAACATGAGCAGGCCCAGTGCCAGGGGGACGAGGACGGTCGCAGTACCCCATCCCGAAACGGGAGCCTGGATCCAGGCAAAGTTGAAGAGAATCAAGGCCACAACGCCGACAAAGGCGCCCCCGAGATCGAGCGTGTCGATCCAATCCCGCCATCCGTGGCCCCGAGGCCTCGTCCTGCCGGGCAGATCCGGGATCGCGCACCTCCCGGCCAGCACCAGCACCGCCAACCAGATGGCCAAGGCCCACAGAGCCCAGGGCCACCACGCCAGCGTCAGCAGGGAGGCGAAGACGGCGCCGGTGACGGCCCCGATGGGCGCGACGGCGCCGAACAAGGCAAAGACCATGGCCTTTCTGTGGCCGGGCGGGTAGGCGGCGCCCAGGATGGCGAGCGCGTTGGGGAGGCATATGGCCGGGCCGATGCCCTGGAGGACGCGCGAGAAGACGGCGAGGGTGTAGTCGGCGTAGACGCTCAGGCCGGCGACGAGGGACCAGAGCGAGAACCAGAGCAGGCCGGCGAGGAGCATGCGCTTGTAGCCGAAGACATCGCCGAGCCGACCTGAGAAGAGGATGAAGGTGGCGACGGTGAGGGAGTAGCCGGCCACGAGCCAGGCCAGGCGCGGTGGCGACGTGATGTGGAAGCTCCGGCCGATGGTGCCGAGGAGGACCAGCGTGCTCATATAGGCGGCTTCTGGAAACGGGAAAGGAAAAAGGCAGAGGCTGGTATTAGTATTTTTGTTCTTTCCACGATTTGTTTATTTTTTTTTTCTGTCTTTTTTTCTTTTTTTTTCTCTTTTTTTTTCTTTTTGTTTCCGGACAAGGACGAACGGGTGCAGAACTGCGCCATGCAGATGACGGCCACAAAGAGGGCCTCACGGGGCAGAGAGAGCGACTCGGCAATCCATATCGACCCAGCGTTGGAGGGCTGCTGGCTGAGGCGTCGTCGGTGGCCGTCGTGACGGAGCGAATCTTGACTTTTCGGCCGTTTCTCCTCGGACGCGGAGCTCATGGTGATGCCCGTGGTGATGCCCGTGGTGATGCCCGTGGTGAGCGATGCTCTGCTGGAAAGTGGTAGTGGTGGCGGGGACAGATCAGACCCCAGGCCACGAGGCGGAAAATAAAACAAGTTGCAGATGCAGATGCAGACGCAGATCGATCGGTCGCATTCGTAAATTGCCCGAGGATCCAGTTGTATGGCGTCGTCTCTCGTACCGCGGGACTTCGTGTGCCACGTCAAGGGCCCAGCGTGGGCTTGGCGAGGGGATGGTAATGGTATCGTGCGACAGGTGCTCGACGTGAGAGGAACAAAAGAAGTCTTTTCTGGCTGGTCGCAGATGGCGGGACGAAAAAGTCCTGGCAAAGAGCAAAACAAAAGGGAGGGAATGGATGATGAGTAATGAATCGGGACCACGGAGGCGGCCTAATCGGCGCGTTCCAGGCTCCAATTGGTAAGACAGCTGGGCTGAAAAGGTCAAGTGCTGACGACTTCATTCCAGCCTGGTTTGGCCTGGTGGCCTGGTGGTGTGGTGCCAATCTCGTATTTACGCTGATGGTGTGATGACGTAGTGGCACTTTGCATGATCAAAGTCCGCCGGCCGGAGGTTAACGGCGGCAAACGGGGCCCATTGCCGGCAGCGGGGCGGCATCGTCTCAGGGTTAGGGCTGCAGGGTTAGGGTTGCAGGGTTAGGTCTGCCAAAGAGACGGAGAATCCCATTGCGCAATGCGGAGCCATGACCCGTTTGCCTCTCGTCGCACGGAATCTATGGGGTCCAACGCGCCAATAAATGTGATGTGATCACATCCGTTTTTTTTTGTGCGATACCTCTGCTTTCCAACTACCGTCATGTCTGTTGTACAGGAGCAGAACAAAAAACACGACTTCAAAAATCCCTCTCTCCAAACCATGCTGATCTCTCCAAATCCAAGCCACTTTACACACGAACAGCGGCCCACGTCCCATGGTCAATGCAAGCAGTAATTCCAAGAAAAGAAATAGACAAGAAAAAAAAAAGCTCATTCCAACGGTTCGTGAGGCTTTTTCTAAAAAAACAACGAAAAGAAAGAAAAGAAAAGAAAAAACCACCTGCATGCGCAAGCTCTCACGGCGCTTGGTGCTCCGTGTCCGCACTTGAACGCCCAAGAGGCAGCATCGTGGACAGCGTCTGGCCGGAGCGCAGCAAGCCATCTCCACACACACCCAGAGATGGGGAGCGCGCGCATCGGTCAAGTCTGGCTGTTCTAGTATTGTATTGTATTGTACTGTGGTATGAATAGATGGCTCAAAGTTTGATTCTCATCATGAACAATTTTTTCTTTTATTTTTTTTCTCTTTTTCTTTTTGCTTTCGCCGCACCGTGCCCCCGCGGCCTCTTCCTAGGGTTTTGTTTTAAAGAGGAGCTTGGCCTGGAAAACGAAAACTCGGCTCGAGTTGCCAGTGTCAAACTTCTGCACTTCTGCTCTTCATACGCCGTTGACAGTGGACACGTTCATCATGGTATTGCTCAAGACTCTCCTGTTTCTAGGGGCAGTGTCTAGCCAGGTAAGCCCTTTTGCCGTCTTGGCAAAGCTGTTATTATTCATCTTTCTCTCAAGAGAGAAAGAGATTCCACCGTACGCAGAGACAAAATCAGTCAAAACAAAGGCTGATTTCGAAAAGGCGCTCGCCGTCGATGCCCCCATCTCCGGATACAGCGTAGCAAACCTCGCTTGGGACATCGAGCTCCCCGCCGGCAACGACTCCGTCAACTTCACCGGCACAGTCCAGCAAGTCCAGGCTCAACTCAAGGAGCTGAACCCCGGATGGGCCCAAGAATTGATGAAGAAGCAGTCCGCGGCCGTCGGTGGCCATGGAGACGCGCACCTGCTGGCGCGAGACGAGCCGCTCAAGGTCTACTGCAGCAGCCTAGCGGAGAAATGGCACTATGCGGAAACGTCACACATTAAGGAGGGGATCGAGTATCTGTACGGTAGTTCGGGAAAGCCCAAGAACGGCCCTGGTCCCGGAGCGTGCGCGAGACTCAGCTGCTCATATCGCAGCGCCATCTGGTGGTGCCATGATGTAAGCAAATTCTTTTTCTTTTGTTTCTTCTTTTTCATTTTTCATTGTTCTTTTTGCTTTTTGCTTTTCGCTTTTCCCCTCTTCCTTCTCTTTTGGCAAGAGAGGTGTGACCTAGATGAGAATATCCTTTCCGAGACTGACCGTTTCTTTTTTCTTTTTTCTTTTTCTTTTTCTTTCGAAACGCAGAATAACTCTGAATTCGAGCTGGATGGCTACAAGGAGGTTGCTTATGCCGCCTCGGCCATTGTGGAAAAATGTGCCAGGGGATGGCAGCGGGCGGTCGTAAAGGGCCAGGCTTTTATGCCGGGCAACTGGAACGTCGTGGTCAGGCATGACATGGCCAGCTGTTGAAATGAAAGGGGGACATGTGGCATGTTTGGCAGACGGCATACCCCCTGCTTTGCATAATCCCGTACCACCTAGAATAGTTGCGGTCACTTGGTGGATGCTTAGGCTTAAACTAAAAGCTCTATTATGACAAAGAAAATAAACACTTATTATGCCATGAAGTAGAACAACTGACAATTTTTTTTTTAAAAAAAAACTCTTGTTATAAAGATGGGATAGGACCGAATGACTTAGGTCTAGTGGCCCATTAAGCCAAGCCTCTATGAGCAAAGCTATACTGCCTAAACCCAATGTACTAGGCATCTCTTTATGAGGATCAAATGACATTTATTTTGGTAGTATATGATGACATAGTGTAAAGTATGAATTATGATATATAAAATAACTTATTGTGGTAGATCCTACAATCCATAGAAACAACAGACTGAGAAACTAAAACTTCTACAGTTGAGTTCTCGGATACACTAAGTGTAATAGCGTTATTATTTAGAAGGACCACCCGAAAGGGGGTGGTAGGTTCCAGCTGGTTGTGATGAAGGACAACTTTAAACCTTGATATATCTAAGCACCATAAATAACCCTGTTTTCTTTAGCTTAAGAACCTGGACTCATCCTAAATCTACTGCCTAATCCACATCCCATGTTCAATGCAAGCACTCTAAAAAAAAGGAAAAAAAAAAAGAACCTTAGCCGTCATAGTAGCTGCGTAGCAAATTCGATATCCTAGAGCTTAACCAACGAAAATTCTTATGGCTGGCTGCCCGAGTTAATCAGAATCATAGAGGCAGGTAATGCGTTGAACTCCTTTTAGTAATAAAGCTTTTTTTTTTATCATTTCTCATCACCTTCCCAGAAAGCTTCCTCGTTTTCGTTAGCTTCTCCGCAAGCTGTTCGCCCCCCTTCCTTTTTATAAGCCTTTTCACGACAGCCTTTTCTATCAGCTTCTTTATGAGTGGTCCCCCCCCATTTCTTTTTGTGAGCTTCTTTGCAAGCTGTTTTTACGGTCCTTCAGCCAGAGGTCCGTTAGTGAGCAGCACTATCCACATCAGTCCGGCCATGAGCCATGTTATACAATTAAGGCACGTATGCCCGATACATCAGGCCAAACGATACAGGAGACTACAGCGAGACATGCCACATCGGGAGCTCAAGCCCTCGACGCCCTTGTTGACGCGAATACGCAATGGCCGAGAGGGCACGCGGCTATTGGTCCAGCAGAGAATCTCTGCCTTATGGCACGCACCGCAGCATTAACCCCCAAACTTGCCCCACGACTAACACATCCTGCAGAACTCCAAGGCCGATGAATGTTTCGGATAGGATGGTCAGGGTTGCCGTATCAAGCGTCAAAAGGTCCCTACTCCGATCTATTGGAGTCAAGGACATTGTCCAACACTCGCATGTGGGACAAACCATGTTTTGGCACCAGACAAACAAGGCATCATCTGGGGCTGGGACGCTGACGATGAGAACCAGCTCGGCCGTCGTCTATTCGGTCGCCATCGGAATAGCCATGTTCCGCGCCAGGTGCGCGTTTGTCGCCGCAAGATTGTCTACATTACCTCGGGTCAATGCCACTCCTCTGCGGTTGAGCAGCGCGGTGACGTGTGGGCATGGGGTCGGAATAGTAACTTTTCGTATACCTTTTCTCGCATTTCTCATCATCATTCCTTTTTGACATTTCGTCATTGGCGAGATGCAAGCAGCATCAGAGCGAAATGGACAGTACGATGGAGACATTGCTCAGTTTATTCATATCCACACCATTGGGATACTACATCAAAGAGGAAAGAGGGACAAGATGAATGTTGGGCAACATGTCAGCCCGCGCCTCTGCTTACTATCATTTTGGGGTAAAATAGTTATTCTATCCACATGTTACATGTATCCATCGCAGCGTTGCTTGATCCTTTCGAACAAACATGGTGAACCTATTTACGTGTTAGACACATCTATCGCATCCTTGTTACTCCTTTCTTATTCACGTGTTGACATACATATGCAATGCCCCTTACTTGTTCCTTTCTAACTGAGCGAGATCGTGCTCCTGCTCCCCCATGACCCGCCACATCTCCTCCGCCACCACGGGAAACACATCCCGATAGGCCCTCTGGCCCATCCAGCAATCCAAATGGCCGTATCCGGCAAAGACCTCCCTCCGGTACTGCACTCCCCCACGAGGCATCCCCGCGGAGAGTCCAAACGTCCTCGTCAAGACCTCATACGTCTTGTCCGTGGCAGCCGGCGAGAGCACGTCGTTGTCGGCGCCGGAGAAGAGAAAAATGGGGAGGCCGCGGAGGCGGCGAATGTTGTGCGGGGTGGCCAGAGGCGTGCGGCCGGGGTAGTTGGCCGTAATGCCCGCCGGGGGCATTTGCATGAGGAGGCTCATGAGGGTCATGCTGGCACGGCCGAAGAACTTGTCAATGTGGCGGTGGGTGGACTCGTTGAGATTGGCGTGGCTCCAGCAGCGGCCGAAGAGGAAGGTTGTGCGGTGGCAGGAGGCGCTGCGGCAGGACTCGCCGGGGGGGCTTGGATAGATGCGTAGGAGAGAGTCGAGGAGATTTCGGGGAAGAAGGCGCGGGGGGGTGGCAGCGTTGATGATGTTCTTGTTCTTGTTCTTGTTCTTGTTCTTGTTCTTGTTGTTTCTGTGCGAGTTGATGTTGGTGTTTCTGTCCGAATCGGAGGCGGTGCAGTCGAACCATTCTCCGGAGAGGTGCTTGAAGAGCTTGTCGAGCGCGAGAGGCGTGGTGCGCTTGCAAACGTTGCTGGCGCTCCAGACGGGATTCATAAACACCTGGCTGCATGTGAGGCCGAGGAGCCAGTCGGACGGGATGGTGCCGTCGAGGAGACCGCTGGCGAGGGCTACGGAGCCCATGCAGTGGGCAATCGTGTACAGCTTCCGGTCGGACCAGACGGCGCGGATGTGCTCGAAGCAGGCCTTGATGTCGAGGCGGGCATCGTACGTGGTCCACGTGCCGGGCGGTTGTGCTGCCGCTGTGTCGGCCATGGTGGCGATGCGATGGACGGCCACGAAGACGCGCACACCGGCGCGGGTGAAGAAGTTGACGGCGTTGACGGGGACCGTGGGCAGCGCGAAGATGTGGTGCGTGACGGCCGCGCCGGGGATCATGAGCAGGTTCTCGGTCCGGGTCGGCGCCGCTGCCGATGTGGCATGATGATGACGTGCCGGAGACGACTGCGGTTGCGGCTCCCAGACGTGCAGGACGGTTTGCACGCCGTCGGATGCTGTGATGACGATGCTTTCTGACGGCCGGGTCGGGTTGATGAACTCGCCGGGCCGCACGGGGCGGGGGTACTGCAGCGGAGCGAGCGGCACGAGGAGATGCGACGCCGAGTGGCGCAGAAAGTACACCACAAAGCGGCGCACGGCGGCGTGGCTCGCCCGACGGTTAGGTCCATCTCCCGTGGCTATTAGGCTACGCAGTTGCCTGCTCAAGTCGCGGCATGTCATCCGAAGGATGCCTCGGGCAACGACGACGGCCTTGTCGGGGCCGGGGCCGGAAGCGGGGCCGGAAGCGGGGCCGCGAGTAACGGTGACATATAGCGTCGTGAGAGCGCGCCAGAGCTGTCGCGGCCGACACGAGGCCGACGCGTCAACGATCTTGTACCCGTGGAAGTGCAGCCGCCGGCCGTCGACACCCGTCATGTCGAAATCGTAGACTAGCCTGCTCGCGCCGGCGACGGAGCGGTCCGGCTGGAACACAACTAGGCGGCCGTTGTTGGCCATAAACGGCGACCCCCGGATAGTGGGACAGACCACGGAGCCCGTGACCGTGCCGACGTAGCCTCCGCGCGCCGGACCGCCGTCCTTGCTTATAGTAGCCCGGAGCAGCAGCTGTGCGGCCTGCGCCTTAGCCCGTCCCGCGCCGTAGCAGGCCTCGAAGCAGGCCGCGCTATCCCCGGCCGCCGCCGCCGCCGCCGTGTCCACAAACCCGGCCATACACTCGCTAAAGGATACATGAGCGGGATCCGCATTCCTACCGGCGCCGCCCCGACCGCGTTTCTCGCCTTGCCATGCCGGCCCCTCGCTGTACACGTCCACCTCGCCGTTGGTGTCCTCCCGAATGGCGAGACCCTCCGCCCTCGCAAACTCCGCCACCGTCCGCTCCGCCAGCGCCGCAATCGTCGCCAGCGGATTCACCCCCAACGACCCCGGCACCACCGCCCCATCTACAACCACCAGTCCCGCGTGCGTTTCCGATGCCGTCCTCCCGGTAAAGACCCGCCCTCGATGGTCCGTCACGCCATTTCGCGCCGTGTTGTCTCGCGACATGCGCGCGCCCCTATATGACAAGGGTTATTAGCCTTCCTCTAAAGAGTTTCTTTTGTTTTCTTCTCTTCCTTTTCCTCTGCTGAATAAAAAGGCTTGTTATCCTTACCCCAGCGGATGCACCGTGACTCGGTGGCTGCCCCAGAGCTTGGAGCACGGGTTCCGGATGAGGGTCCCGCCCACGCTCGTGACGGCGGCGGAGAGCAGATCGTGCACGGCCTGCTCGCGGGGGCTCTCGTCGGCGGTGGCGGTGGCGGTTGGGAAATGTAGTATCGGGAGGTCGTGTTCTAGACGCATGGTTCCCTGGGCGGCTAAGGTTTGGGTTTTAGTTTTGGGTTAAAAGAGAAGAAAAGGAGAAAGAGAAAGTAAGGGGAAAAGCAGAAAAACAGGAAAAAAGAAATAAGTAAAAAATAGAAAAAAATAAGAAAAAAAGAGAAAAAGAAAGAGAAAAAGAAAGAAACAGGATAGAAAGAAAGAAATAAAGAGAGTCAAGGCATAATCATAGTGGGAAAAAAAAAAGGCAACACCTACTATCGTGAGACATGACCAAAAAGACCTGCGTCTTTTGCACTGCCCCGGACCGCGCATACGGCCCCAGGAGACGGCTCTTCCACACGCGGCCCAGTTTTCTCAACCGCCGCCCGAGTCCAGGCGGCCCTGTATCCGGGCCCGACGGACACGGACCCGTCTGCAGATGCGCAATGGGCTGGACGAGCCGGGCTAGTGCTTCCGGCACGGCGCCGTCTTGGATGACGAACCCGTGGAGTGGATCATCTGTTGCACCTCGCATGTCAATGGTTGCCGTGATGGTCGGGCCAACGGGATCAGGACTAGCTTTGTTTGTGTTTTTCGTGTTGTTGCTGCTGCTGCGGCGGGCCGCGCCCCGCGCAATGGCATTGACGTCGTGGTTGCAGTTGTACCTGTGGAGGGCTCGCCTTGTTAGCCATTTTGCCTCCGTGGTGGTTTGATAGAAGCAAGAGATACATAGGAGTAAAAGAAATCAAAAAAAAAAAAAAAAGACCAATGGCTAGGGGGGGGGGGGGATTACCCAAACGCCAGCATATCGCCGTTACCACTCATGCCCTTGCCAAGACAGTCACTGACTGGCAGACCAAGTGCTTTGCTCCGCAGCAGAATCTCCGTGGTGCCGAGTGATCCGGCGCCCAGAAAGACAACCTTCTTGGCATGCACATGGAGAAGGGCCCCTTGTGGCGTCTCTGTCTTTGTCCCCGGCCGGAACTTGTCCCACGTGTAATAGACGTTGTAGCCGCCGCGCTCGCCTTCATCCACATGGCGCACTGCGCACTCGCAAAAGATGTCGGCGCCCCAGTGCCACGCGTCAGCCAGGTACGTGACCAGCGTGGTGGTCTTGGAGCCGTCATTGATGCCCGTCGTGTCCTGGCCGGTGAGGGTCGAGGGGGACATGCGCACGCCGCAGCTGTTGAGGCCGGCGTGGAAGCGCGTCGTTTGGGGGACCTTGTAGCAGTGCTTGTCGAGGCCTAGGTGGGCGGCTTGGCGACGTAGAAGCTCCGTCTTTTTGAGCGTCGGCCAGGAGTCGGGGTATGGCTGAGGATCGAGGACGTCTCGGACTTTCTGGTAGTCTAGCAGGTGTGAGAGTCTATCGAAGAATTGGAAAGAAGCGATGAACAGAGGGGGACCAGAACAAGAAAGATGACAACCGAGACAGAAATAGAGAAAGGAAATTATTTCACCGAAAAGAAAAGGGGTAAAAGACATGTATCTCACGAATCAAGAGATACAAAACCAAAACCGAAGATACAGCACTGAGGACTGCGTGCCCTATCTGGACTTACACTCGTCGAGAACCCCTGGGTTGTCCCGAATCTCAGGGGGCCACACATCCAGTGAGAGAGTCCCGGAATCAGCCTCGAGAAACACATTCGAGTTGATGAGGCTCGTGCCTCCCAGGCCTTTCAGAAGCCCCAGAGTTAGAAAACAAGAGATAAAAAAAAAAGGCCAAACGTTTCGAGTTTGAAAATCAGACGAAGACGGAGAGAAGGGGTGTCTGTTATGCAAAGAAAAAAGGGGGTTGTCCGCTCACCATTCCCAACAACAGCCGTTTGCCCGTCCCCTACAACAACGTGATACATGCCTTCAGCATCACTACACCTGATGTTTCTGCCCTCTTTGGACGAGAACACTCGTTTGATCCTCCCCGATACGCTGACCTGCCTGGCAGCCTGGTTCAAACCCTCGGGATACTCGCCCGGCCATCGTTCCTTGCCCCTCTCCAACAAACACACCGACTGGCCCGCCCGGGCCATTCTCGAGGCGGCAATGGCGCCGCCATATCCCGACCCAATAACCACACAGTCATAGGAAGGCCGGATGAGAGAGACGGGCTTTGAAATACGGGGCCGGGTCTTTGGCTGAGGAAAAGTCTGATCCTTCTGATCCTTCTCCCACTCGCGGCTGCCATCTGAGGAGGAGAGCCTGTGATACATTGTTGCGGGGGACGCCCAGAAAACCAAGCTTTTTTTGTTTATGATGATTTGTGAAGGGATATTCTTGCTGACGGCGTAGGAAAACAGGCTATAACAAAGGGAGTAGGTAAGAGCATCATGCAAAGAGACGGATACTTTTCAAACTATTAATAATGATTTGATAAAAATAACTAGATCCAAAGAAACAGGGGAAAAAGAAAACCGAAGACACGAGATGGAAAGGGTGGTGGGGGGTGGCAGCGCCTCAAACACGCCTTCGGCCGAGGAAAAAGAAAGGAATTGTTTTATTTTTTTATTCTTTTTTATGTAAAAAAAAGAAAAAAGAAAAAAGAAACTCTCTAGAGGTCATATGTCCTCCGTGCAGAGACTACTAGATACCCCCCAAGAGTCCAAGAGGTCACAACTACGGACTTTGTTCAGTCGACAGCAGGGCTATTGCTTATTCTTTTCGCCTTCTTCTCTGTCTTCTTCATCCAGCTCTTCCGCTCCGATGTTACGTCCTAGACGATCACTTCCTCGCAAGAGGGGATGAAATCAGAAAAAAAAAAGAAAAAAAAAAAGACACAACATCAAAGTAAGCTGGTCTGAAAAGGGACGATTATCGATCTAGTACAATGATAGGAGAGTCTCACACTGCCAGAGCTAGTCCCTAGGCAAGCCTCCCCTCGGGTCCCTCCCTCGTCCGAAAGAGAAAAAGAAAAAAAAAAAGAGAGACAGGAAAAGAAAAATGTACAACAGTCGGAGAAAGAACATTCTGGGCATTTTCTAAAAGTGCAAAAAGTTCCTAAGCGAGTAAGCATAATCTATAGTTCCGAGATCTACTACATGCAATGTTTGAGGCTAAAAAGGGGGGGAAATAATCGAAGAGGAAAGAGGAAAGAGAAAAGACGAAGAATGAAACAAAGAAGAACCCAGACAGAGAGGACTGAAGAAAACGAAAAAAAAAGAAAAAAAAATAGAAAATGAAAAAAAAAGTTAAAATAAAAAAAAAAGGAATCAGAAAATATGGCTCAACATCACATATGACAAATAGTAGAGGAGGTACGACGGGTGGATGGCGAGGAAAGTCGTCTCGGCCTATCATATTCATCGCGTAGACCACGTTCCGCTGCCGTTGCACATGAAGTCGGCGTACCTGGTAGCACGTCTCGCTGCACAAAACGAAGCGAAAAAAATAATAACAATGTTAAATAAGTAAGAAGAAGAAAAAAAATTACTTCAAGGGCTTGCGCCCGTGACGAAATGCAGTACTCAGAGATGATGTCCCCGAATATGACGAGTCTCTTTTTGCATCTCACCTCGTTTTTTCTCCGCATGACGTCGTGCGTTCTACCGAATGGAGAAAAGGGGATGGGGATCAAGGATCATGGAAGTATACATGGCGCGAATTCACAATAGTCAAGGTACAAATAACGGGGGAACTTTTGGGTTTCCTCATTCGGATCTCTTCACCGAGCTGGGAATCGGGTAGGGACAGAAATGTGTAAGGTGGTGTGGTGTGGTGTGGTGTGGTGGCATCTTGAGAGGGCTATAGTTGGAAGGGAAGGACAGAAAGGGGGGTTGCAGAAGTAGACAACACATGTCGCCATGGCGTTTGTCGTGTGATGTTGGACATTGTGGTGTGGGAGCTGGAATGTCTAACACATCTGACACACGCAGCCAACCGCATTGGATACCGGATATGCCCGCTGCGCAAAAGAACGGTAGCCAGCACGCAGCATGGGAGACAAACAAGAATGTGATGCGTGATGTTCCATGCCACTCATCCCGGGCCACAAGGCGACGGTGCGTGCAAGGCGGGCTTGATCGGACAGGGGCGCGCGCACCGGCAACGTCGGCAACAAGTGTAATGCGGAAACTGCTCGAGTGTTGTCTTTTTCGGTAGAGGCGAAGGCGACAAGGCGACAAGGCGACAAGGCAAGAGGCAAGAGGAACGAGTTGGGGAACTACACTGAATGACGTCTACAATGTACATCGAGATGGTCGGGGAAGAGAGAGGAGGCGGGAAAAAAAAAAAAAAAAAAAAAAGGGGGGGGGGGACCGACGCCACCCAGGTGCCATTTGACTCACACGCAAAAGCCGTTCTTTGTATGAGACCTCGCTTTGATCCCACGTCTCTCTGTCCTCTTCACGCCACTGTGTCGCGCATTGGGACAGAGAGTCAAAGAGTCAGAGAGTCAGAGACCAGAGACCGGAGACCAGAGACTCTATTATTGGGACCAAAACCGGTCTAGTCATGTTGTATCTCCGCCGAAGCGAAACCAGGGATCCCCCCCCTTATTGTATTCTAAGATCTGACAAACGCTAGCGCCGTGGAAACTCCCAGCTAGGCAATCCCTGATCCGTGCTTCTTTCCTTCTTGAACTTTCTTCTTTCCCCCCCGGACGGGACGCCGCTGTCACGAACCACTTACCAGACACTACTGTCTGGATGCTTTGCTCCGATTGGCCCCCGTGGGGACCTGCTTTTTTTTTGCCTCTTTCCCCAGAACTTTTTTGTGTTCCCCTGCGGAAAGAACCACTTCCCAATGTGACTTGTCAAGGTCGGACCACAGGTGTGGATTCGACGCACCCCTCCCCCCCCACCCCGGCACATGCAAGAAACCGACACCCCCCATTCCCTTTTTTCGGTCGCAACGGAGATCGCAATGCTCCGCTGCAAGATAATGTGCAGACAGTGCGTGGGAGGTAGTATCCTTGCTATTTACATCCCAGAGGGAGCAGGTAGCCGTACCGACGAAGTTTTTGTTTGTGTGCCTTTGATGCCTCTTCTGGTGCATTCGATGCCCCTTCTGGCGCATCGTGTACACTGCAGTTGGGAATCAAGATGCTTATGTGACCATCGGGGCGTGGGCCGTCAGAAAAAAGGTGGGGAAGGGGGTGTCAGCATGAGCGGCAGCGGGGCAACCCAGAACAACCGAAAGAGATATAAGGGCCACTGTGCCGCCATGTCCATCCAAGATCAAAATCAAGGCCAAATCTATCTTTTATCTCGGCAGAAATACCCATGCCAGACGGAATTTGGACTGTACTCGGACATGAGGGTGTATGGGGGGATGCACGGATGCACGGACGCAGCGGACCCGACGTCGTACTTCTTCAACGACATGACACGGGGGCGCAGGGTATGACGAGATAACTTTATCCCAAAATGCACAGCACAGTAGTGTATTCCCCCCCTGGGGCCTGCGCGGTAGACCGTCCAAGAATATTCGACACCAGCGACCACGGCGGGCTGCTTCCAAGGGTTCGCCGTCGCAAGGCAAATCAAGTCAATGCGATTGGTGCGGCCATTCGGCGCGGGCCGACCCACTTTCGGATTTTCCAACTTTCCAAAGGCCGTGTGTGATGACGATGATACGAGACATATTGAACCGAGGGCAAAGACAAGAGCAGAGGACTATCATGTTTTACAGACACATACATGCCGTATACGTATCCACGTCTATGCAAAGAGCGTTCGCTTATCCGCAGGTCTCCAAGAGGGGGGGTTAGCCGTTGAGCGCCGGGCCCGCACTGTCCGCCGAGTCGCTCCCGGCCGGCGACTGAGACCTCTCTACCCACTCGTCGGTTCATTCAAATCTCGACCACACACACGTAGATTAGATTGCTTCATCAGGATTACTTAATCAGGGATCTTCATGCCACCGCCGAGGCTGCGCGCCGCCGAGACATGTGCCTAGCCGATCAACAGTGGCTTAGAAGATACCCACGGCTTCTTTCTCTCCCCCCACACGCAGATGGCGTCTTTGATCTTACAGGCCCCTTGGGACGAAGAAAAGAAAGATAAAAGGAAAATAGAAAACGAAAGAACGCAAGCTCGGCAAGATTGGTGTCCTTGATCACGCCGCCTCGCCTTTGCCGCCTCGCTGCATTCCTTGTCACCCCCTGTCTGCTCCGCGGGACGAGAAGCTGCAACTATCTCCATGAGTCCCGTGTCGGGTCGTTGATAAAGGCTCGTGATGCCCGTGAATAAGCTACCGGCTGTGCCTAGAATGGCGAAAATTTCATTGAGCATGGCCAAGTCGGGAGGAACCCACCCAGAAAGGGCACCAAGCCAAGTACAACACCGAGAATGGTAAGAATCAGGTTCATTATGTGCCTGTTGGATGGTCAGGACGGGCATGCTGATGACCTGGCTGATCTCATCGGTCGGCCTGAGCCATGTGTTGGACGCCATGTCCCCCTTCTAGCCGAGACGACATTCTGCAAGCTGCCAATATTGGGCAGAGCCTGGCCTGTACTAGCCTTGGGATGAAAGTACCTGTACATTGTCCGAAGCCTGTGGGAAGTTTACAGTTCACCAACGTATGCGTCTTGGGATATCTCTCACTCGCCAAACGCGCACCATGCCTTGATAGGACGGCAAAACTCAGTCCAAACTTGACCCATTCTTATCCCGATACCGTACGTCTTGGAGAGCCCGTCAAAGAAGCCACATTCGTAGACGATCTTATACGTTATCCTGTACGAATCTTACGAGTCCGTCCAAGGGCACCTGTTGTGTTGCCGCGTCATTGCCTGATTCGAGAGTACGGTAGAGTACTTGTTGCTCGGCCCCAACGCGTCATCAGCCAGGGCTGCTGACTTCATAAACTTGGCCAGCACAACCTGTAATCATGTGTTTGATGTACTCCTGGTACTTCCCGAACACGTCGTCGCGGCCGTTACTTACGGAATGATGCTCATCCAAGCTGCTTCTGTCGCGTGGATTGCAGTGTCTTGATGGCGTGGTAGTCGGCTAAAACGTCGAGGAAAGATCCCTCGGCTACTGCTAGCTTCTCTAGAGTGGCAAAGCCCTTGGTCTTACTTCGTAATTTGTCTCACTCGTGGCCTTGCACGCCGTGGGTATGCTGCGGTTTGCATCCCCACACCGTCCGAACAAGTTGTGTCTAGTGCAACATAGTCATCAGCAAAACTGGCAAGAGCACTCCCAAACAGACAGGACACGGCTCGGGTGTTCTCCTCTCGCTAGATTGATTCGTTTGTGCCGGGGTTGCTGACCATCTCCTGGGCAGAATCGTGACCACAAATTCCAGAGACCGAAGATCCCTCCACTGCTTCCCTGATCATTGAAAAAGACGTTGCTGATATTTCTGAGCAGGAAGGCACGCAGATGGATCATGTGCTTATAATTAGGAATATAGGCCGCGCCGGCCGTGTTCTGGGTCAGGACAGCTCATGAAACGTTACACGATAGGTTTGCACCGTTACAGGGAGCACTCGAAAAGCCGGGGGTCGTTGGGGGAAGACTCTCATAGAGCCCTTGGATGGGATAGGGGACTGGATGGCGGTGGTGTGTTGGAAGTAAGACTGCTCGGTCTGGTAGAGTCAGCTGCCGCCCGACATGGTTGTATGGGACAGCATCCTGAGCACTCCGTGCTCTACCAATACAACTTCTACAACACAATGAACGTCTTGGCCGGCATGGTTCATCGTGGTCGGTAAACCATGGCCTCATATTGCCAAGAATATGCATTGGACTGTGGCGTCATGTAAAGCATCATGGCCGCCGTAACACAACCTGACTGAACGGCTGTTGTTTGAGGGAACTGCCCAAAGTTCTACTTTTGGTGTCAGCGCCGACATTGGCGTTCATAAAAGAATAAAGAAGAAAAGAAAAAGAAAATCGAAAAGACAAAAAGACAGAAAGAAGGACGGAAAGAAACGAATATCAAGAATCGATTTGAAGAGGCAATTTGCTCAAGTCTTGGTGTCGTAGTCAGACTCCTGACCTATATATTGACTACCTTTCGATAAAGTGCTTCACACCTTGAAGGTGAAGGTGAACGAATATCATGATGCTTGTCTTCAGAATATCTCACTTTATGAATCTTGCTATGACAGCGGTTTGGGCAGTGAGACATGAGCTGTTGAGGAGAAGGATGGAACCAAGAGGCTGACTACCCGCAGCCCTAGGGTGCAATAGCGTGATGTCAATAGGAGAATTGGCTAGAACTAGGTTAGACTACGTCAAAACCCCGATCCCCACAGCAGACAGATGCAGCTGGCCGTCTGAGGGCTTGTGTATTGCTAGTTTCCCCCATCTGCAGCGACGACAAACCAAAAACATATTCTCGTCTGCCTGGTTGAGTACGAGTTAATGGAAAAGGATTAAAAAATAGAAAAGCGTCATCTGCCGTCGATCAAACAGGAAGAACAATCAGGGCGAGTATCTTGGGGCACTCACACAAGCCGTACTTTCCACCGTCTATAGTGCAGTGCGACATGCAGCCCACCGCTGCCATTGTCGATATATATTCCCATCTGTGCGGCACTCGTATCGGTACTTGTTCAAACAGCCACATTACTGAAAGAGGTTGCCTGGCCGACCTGTCAGTTCATGCCAGCCACAGATTCCGCCTTGTTGTTGCCTGATTCGATGACCAAGTTCCTCACTTGCGGATCGAATTGCGATTGCGTCAAGGAAACGATCTATCAGCCACAGCGTTGTCTTCTCGGTTCACGTACAGCGGGACCTTCCGGTTCAGTTTGGAGTATGTCAATTAAATGTACCATAAGACACCTCTGGAATCATTGACATACACATCCGTTTGTATTGCTCCTGCGCAGTATGTTAGGTCCTCATTGAGGTTGATCCTGCTTTCTTCTCATCCTGAACCTTGACGTACCTATACGGATGAATCTATCTGTGGTCTTATTATTAGGTATGTGATGGGCTTTTTGGACTTGGTAGATAATTCAGTTCTTTCGACTATTTTCTTGGCTGGCCGTACTCAGATAGCTAATGAGCTGAGAACAGTAGTGATGGACGACAATATCAAATACATGTCGAGCTGGACGAACGTGCCTTCAGTCGACAAAGACAAGCAATTCTTGCAGTGGTTATTGCCATAGACGATAGCAGCCTGACAAATTCTACGTCAGCAGCAGATCCGACGAGGCAAACATTGAGACGGTAAAGATGCTCAGGCACCAAGAACTGACGACTGGTAGCAACCGTGCCATCTACCACGCCGTAACCTTGGCTCCCCCGCAATTCTTGGGTCAGTGACCTCTCACACATTTCTCGCAAATATGTTCGGCGACTACTTCTCAAAACCCTGATTCCATGGTAATCAAAATACGGATAGAAACCATCTGTCCCAATCGGGGACAACCCAGTGTGGTTGATTTTCTTCATCCACCAGGTGGAGGACACTGCGTTGTTGCTGTTCACATTCAGCTTTCTGTTTCCACCAGATTAGTTATGAGTATTTTCATTCGTGAAAGGCTGTTTATATGCTCAGTGCTTTGTCACTACGACGGCAGCTTGACGCACCTTAGCATCAAGCTCCGGAGTCCGCGGCTCGCCATCTCTTCTGGTATTCCTGGACATCCATGTGTGTTCGCAGTGTCGAGAGGTATAGGCGTTGCGTCGGGGATTTGCAATCCGCTTGCTTGTTGCAAATGCTCTGCTGCCTCGCAGCCTCATGAAGCAGTATTTGTGCTTCTGGTAACAATCCTTTTGATGTGCCCAGCTATTGCATAGTCTCTTCAGCTGCTTCTAAGTAAAACCGCCCCTTGGGCTTCTCCCGAGAGATGTTCATCCCCATCTCCTTTCCCCCCCTTGTCACATATTACTCGGTTGTAGCTTGAAAAGCTGCTAGTAAAACGGGCAAGGAAACAAGACGCGTGACCGAGACAAAAGGAGATCAGACCAACATTCTTTGTAATTGGAAGAGGAGCGGCAGTCACTATGTTATGATTCACAGCTGCGAAAAGTCTCTCGAGCGAATATATTGTAATCTTTGAGCTAAACGTGGAGAACAGCAGAGCCTCAAAGGAGCGATGAAGGTGGGAGTAGGCCATATCCGTGTTCCACGACGGCATCTCAATGTAGAGAGAAAGAAACGTGCAAGTAAGAAGTCACTTGCAAAATATCGATATACCACGAAATCTGAATGGCATCTCTAGTTTCTGTTTATTCTTCTGCACTCATCTGGCTGATGGGTTAAGGAAGACTGAAAAAAAGAATGAAAACCTCTGACGTTAGCTCGTCAACGATCAAGATACAGTCATTTTTAATGGTCGGTCTTCTTCCATTTAGCATGCGCGAGTACACAAAGTTTCTATTCATGGTAGTAGTTGTTGGGGTTTAGTCCTTACTCGCGTCGCCATAGCCATGTCTAAATTAGAACTCCACTACCTGGGCAAAAATGCATAAACTGAAAACACTAAGAGAAGAATTTTCATGAAGAGTCTTATACCTAGTCGCACGACTGAGATCTGACGAGCTATCAGCCGTCGCCGTCAGAAAAGAGTGAGAGGTTTCGTCGGGTGTGTGCTATTTCATCCACGGGGGCCCGAATATCCGCTTTGGATTTGCACTTACTCTGGCTTCAACGGCTCGCGCACTGTTGACGAGTTCGCAAGGAATGTCGGATTCAAGAGATGGTCATAGTTATCACTCAAATAGACCACAATCTGTTCTCCCAGCTGACGATTGAATTTGATCATATAGCTGTAATTACTTCATTGTCGTAAAAACAATCTTTTTTCTCTACTCTTGTAGGGTAGGAATACCTAATTGAAACAGAAGGCAAGACTGGCTAATGAGATAGGACAGGAGAATGATACTGAGTAATGCAGGTTACAGTCAAGGCAATCACGCTTCCAATTCTCGCTTGACTCGAGTCAGCTCATCGGGTGCAAGAATAATATGGCAGGCAAAAGAAAATGGGCTCGCCCCTTTCCCTTTTTGGAGCATTTTACGTTGCGTTTTCTCAGAATCCGTGCGCGACGAGCCTTTTTGAGAGCTAGAACGCAAAGCCAAGTCGTCCATAAGGATGAAACCTCATGACTCTTTTCCAAAGACGGCACCCGGTCTTGGCACGAAACAGGGATCCTCACCAAGCATACATGGCAGCAGCGTACACGCGGCTTAGGAGATTTCTCTATTCCTCCTCTCGGCAGGGTCAAGGAAGTAGCCATTGACGTCGAAGGTCACGATTTCCAGTCAGATCCATGCAGCTCAAGTTTCCATTCGCCATAGTGTCGGCATGATCACCACCATAATCTTCTCGGACATGATGCATGATGGATAAGATCTCCTCGATTTCAGGATTTCAACGATCGTCTCCATCATACGCTGACTGAAATTGGTAAGATAGATCTCGTGGCCATGAACAATCGATTTGGGGTCTCGTCGCTTCGGTGAGCAGACACATGGCAGCCATCGCTTTGTCAACAATATGTTCTATTATCAACAGCGTTGAGCGAGTTCAGTTTACAGTAAGGCACTCGTGACTGATGCATTCGATGTGCCGAGCGGTTGAGTCTCGAGTCTTGAATGTCGACTCTCGAGTCTTGACAGATGCATGTCACGTGGTCTGTGCGGTTGTGCTCTTTTTGTAGAACCCCGCGGGTTCGCCGACGAGGAAAAACAAATCGCACTCTGCAACGATGCAGCATTGACGCCACAACGCCATCCTCCCTCCCCTCCTGACTTGTCGACGACGTGGAGCCGTCCATGGCCCGATGAACCAGTCAGTGACTTCAAGCTCATGAGATGTGGCGTGCTAATCCGCCTGTTGCAGGGTTTTGGAGCCGGTCCATGTGTCTGCATGCAAATGGGGCCAGGTTCCATCTCGCCAGTTCATGCCCGACCGTCCCTCATGCCGGCCGATAATTTTTTTTCCCAACCGACCTCAATTGAGATGTGAATTTGTGGTCGTCCATCTGCGATACCCCAAGCCGCATGCCGTTTGGACAGATTCACGCGCCGTCTTTCGACCGGTCCTTCTCATTTGTCCATCATTCCAGTTTTCTCCGCTCGGAGATCAGGAGATGCTATCCTCATGGTGCCCCGGACGCTCTACAAAACTTTGAAGGGTTTTTTTTGTGATTCTCCCTCTAGATATTCTTGGAAGCGTTGACGTACTCCAGTCTATTCATCAGTGCCAGTCAAACTCTAAATGCCCACCTATATTCTCGGCAATGACTGGCTTCTCCGCTCGCGCGACTCACAAGCACAGCCCCTTTCACAATGATCGGACAAGGCCGGAAAAGCTTTCCGAGGACACTGAGCTAGGAGTCCTGTTGGCCGCTACATTTGATCCGCGCAATATGCTCTGCTGCGTACATGAAGACGACAACGAAAATCGTCTAAAAGTCAGGGTTGGTTTTCATCGCCGTCTCATACACTGTTGAAAGAGTTCATCAAACAGAATACGAGAACGGGAACTGAGGAGTGGGCCGAACATTGAATACAGAGGGTGAACGCCAAGCATTGCGATATCGGCCTCTGACGCAGGAAGGATCGGAACCACGCGTAAGGCGGGGCGCTTAGACGCTCACGGCTTCAACAACTTTGGGTCAACGAGTTTATATATCGCTTCAAAGTTCACAAACCGGGAGTAGTACAATAAGCGAGTCATCACTGCTGCCGTCTGACTCTTGGGGGCAGCTGATTGCTTTGAGGGCAGTTGATCGTTAAGCAGGGCCTTTCTCGGTCATTTTCGATTGCGATGTGGATACCGTCTCGCTTACGCATGCCCTGGCGCAGACTTTTTCTCTTACAGGGAAGCTCTTCTCTCTCCTTCTACAAAGAACGCGTGGGGAGGGGGATGAAACCCCCCCGAATCATTGGCATCACGGCTTCGCAACCGTGCATAGCCTAAACTCTTTCCCCCTCAAGCTACCAGGAGACAGCCCCGCACGGGTGGAAATCTCCGTCCTGACCGTCGCAACCTAGACTTATCAATCAGCTTTATCAATCAGAAAGATCCACACGCACCTCATCTTCATTAGCGGAAACGGTCCATTGGAGCTCCGCCCCTCGTTTCTCCTTCTCCCGGCCTCACGCGAGGGGGATGGATTGGAGGAAAGAGGTTGAAACGGTCTCGGACTCCGGACGGTTATGCAAAGAACATGTCGACTCTACCGAGCTTCTGCTCCACTGAGGCATGTGGACCTTTTTTCTGTTGTTTTTTTTACATTTCTTTTTTTTTTTTTCCTTGATGATGTTTCCCCTTGACATGGGCTGGACTTTATCTCTCTTTGTTGAAACACGAGAACGACACGATGCTCCGGTTGCTGTGCTTGACGATTTTGCTTGTTGCGAGGGCCGCGAATGCTTCTAAGCCATTGGGCAACGAGGTATGCGTGGGATCCTGCTACTATTCGCTGCTACAGGCTCGTTTCGAGGGGCCAAATCTCCCGGCGCAAAAAGCGTGTACCAACGCGCTTCGCGTTCGCTCGACGTACTATTGCATTGCCCTGCACTGTCGTGATGATGAGTCGGACGTGGAGGCGGGAATTAAGTGGTGGGCTGGTGCGTGCAAGAACTCATCCCGGCTTGTCAATGTAGTGGCCTACCGGTCCGCGGTCGGCCAGGCGAAGCTGGGAAACGTTGCCTCACGGCCGTCTTCTTCGCCAGATCTTGTGGGCGGTACGTTATTAAAAGAGCCTGTTGTCCCCTCGTCCGACGACTGGGGAACCGTGTATCGATCCGTCAAGACGTATAGCGACTTGCGCGACTATCACAGCACGATTAGGTATTCATCATCGGCCCATCGTAACCTTTGAATCCTACCGACAAATGCTTCCAATTCTAACCTTCACATGCTCTCCGTCAACTAAATAGCTGGGCGCCTTATGGATTCTGGGCCGTCATCTTACTTCTTGGCACAGCGAGCAGGGTCTGGTCGTGTACGCGGCCGAGGACCCGACCGGACAAGACAGCACGCACTCCAGAACAGAAGTCTCAAGGTACATTGAGTTACTTGGCCAAACGCCTGAAATTCGACATACAACTCGCGCCGACGTTTTCTCACCGGCATCACGAACCATGGGGTTGGTTGACGGTTCCCCTCAGGCTCCAGTCCATCGTCATCGCGTCTTACATCATCCTTCATATCGCGGTTTGCGCGGTTCACTACCCGATTCTCGAAGAGAACTACTAGTTAGTGTTGGACTCACCGGAAACGTACTTTGGTAGCTCAGCTGACTTGACTTTTCTCTCTCCTCTCTCTTCTCTCGCTCCTTCCTTGTCTCCATGTGGTGTAGCTACAAGAACAAAAAGCTCCAAATCCTCCGCTGCTTTGGCGACAGGATCGCCGTCTTGTTGCCAAAGAGTCTACCGCTGATCTTCCTGTTCGGCGCACGATCAAACCCCTTTCAGATCGCTACGGGCTGGAGCTACGGAACGTTTAGCCTGTTCCATCGCTGGATCGGAGTTGTCATGCTGCTCGAAGCTATCGTCCATGGTGTTGTGCTTTCCGCCTATGATGGATATAGTGAGTACATGGGCGAAGCTGTTCAAACCCCCTCACTAAAGCTTTCTTTCTTTTTCTTTTTCTTTTTGTCATTTTTTACAAAATGAGTACTAATAAGCATGAAAAGATAAGGGCTGGGATTATTACAAAGACGAGTTGCGTCACGACGAGGTGTTCCGCTATGGTATTTTGGTACGTCCCGTTCAACCCAGTGGCGGTCACCCAAGTCTCGTCTCGAGAGGCGGGGACTATATTTTCTGTCAAGACACAGTGTACTGACGGCGTGCGTCTTCCTGTTCCAGGCTGCCACATCAATTGGACTTTCCACCGCCTTGGCAGCGCGATGCTTCCGCGCTCACTTCTACGAGATCTTCAAGGCCGCCCACGTTATACTAGCTGCCGTCGCCTTGGCAGCCCTGTACGGGTATGAAAATAGCGCCGCCATTGCGTCCCATATGGAAATCTTCAACGGCTTTGTTTTTGCTGATTCAGTCCCTCTAGGCACGTCAAGACTTTATTCACCGGCATGTATAGGGTCTGGGTCTGGGTCTGCGTTGGCATCTGGGCTGCGGACTATGTCGTACGGTTCCTGCGCATGTCTTGGATCAACGTCCTTGGACGGAGACCAGTTGACGCCGTGGCGAGTTTCAGTCCAGACTCAAATATCATCAAGCTACGTGTGTCTGCCCCGTCGAGTGCCTCGCGGCGAACACCCGGACAGTATTACTTCGTCTCCTTTGGTGGCTGGCGATATTTCTGGCAAAGTCACCCGTTCAGCGTGGCGGCTCGATCCAGTAGCGTGACGAGCACAGCACATTTGGAGACAAATCCCAAGCAGGAATCGACGGCCACGGTAGGCCAGACCAGTGAGAGTACCCTCGACGTGGAATCTCTGTCCGACAAGCCAGACATCACCTTTATGATTCGTCCCCGGAACGGCATGACGCGGCGCTTGCGGGAGCTGCTCTCCAACAACAGCGGCACCGGATCGCAGAAGCTCAAGGTGGTGCTCGAAGGGCCTTACGGTATAGCCGCCGACGTTGAACGCTACGATGATCTGCTGTTCATCGCGGGAGGGACAGGAATCACGGCCGTACTGCCGTATATGCGAATGCTGCTGGAGGATGGTCCGGACCGTGAAGCGACGCCCGCTGTCCGGCTCGTGTGGGCGGACCCGCAAGAAGAGTTTATACGAAAAGTGGTCGCGGAGGATCTTGACCGTCTGCAGGGCACATGCGGCGTCGAGAAGCTCAGCCTGGACTTGTATGTCACGTCATCGATCGAGAGCGAGCAAAAGCCTCACAAGTTCCAATGCAAGTTTTCACGACCAGACATTGATGCCTTGGTTCAGCAGTTTGTGCAACAGAAGCAACAAACGGTGGGTAGGAGAGCGGCGGTGTTTGTCTGTGGGCCTGGCAGGATGGCTGATGATGCGCGGGCGGCCGTCGTGAGACATGCAAAGGCCACTTCGGGCCACGTTGACTTGTTTGAAGAGATCTATGAATGGTAAGATACATTGTAGATGTCTGGTCTGCGCGGTACATGTTGAAACGGCGCCATGATGCATGGAAAGCCAGCATCCCATTTCGTTTCATGATGGTGACCACAGCCCCCGTCTACGTGACTGCGATGGCAACTTTTTCATGAGCTGCAACCATGATTGTTGGTATTTTTTTGGTTTCATTGCACATATCATCAGGGGCGTACCTCCGAATGCTCGCACCCGCTGTGAGCCATGTATCCGCCACGCACACACACCGCCCAGAGAACGTGTCAAAGTATGAATTCCTCAAACATGCCTTCCACGCCCACCTTTGCCAAACCATCCAGCAACAAAAAGCAGTGGCCGTGGTCGAGACGTTGCCCGCCCGATGATTGTTCTCCCGCGTCCACCCCCGCCGCACACCCACCATGACGCTCCCTTGACTCGAGACAAGCGCATCACACCCGAGAAAGAAGCCCCCCGAGCCCTCAGTCCCGTCCGGCCGGCTTTCTCCTCCACGCGTCAAGCGCCCTGACGGTGACCCACGCCACGGCCACAACCGTCACGGCCAGACGTATTTCCCTGGCCAGCTGCACTGCCTGCGCCGGGATCAGGAAGCTGTGCGCATGGCTGATGGTGCCCGAGTGCTGTGCTTGAACGAGGAATTGCTCCATGGTGCGGTGCCAGGATGTTGATCTGTCGGAGGGTAGTCGGCGTTGTGGCCTTTTGTGTCTGGCTCTTGCGTTGGGTAGGAGGTGGCTGGTTTGCAGAGTTGATTCAGTTAATCGTCACGAATGGGTTGGAAGGACCGCACCGTGATGAACAAGGTGGGTCGGCCGTCGAGCCAATCAGTGGTGGGTACGCTCACGACCGGGTAGGCTGGTGTGTGTTGGTCAGGATATTTTACCTGCCGTGTGATGAATTTTTTCTTCTCTTGTTTGAAGAAAGAAAAAGAGGGGAAGAGGGGAAGAAGGAAAAAAAGGAAAAAAAGGAAAAAAAGGAAAAAACACAAAAGAAACCATCTTTTCTTCTGTATAATCTGAAAAACAACCTGCTGCGGACTCCATCATCCCCGGCGCCCCTATTAAAAATACACTTTCTCGTCGTCCGTCAAACCTCCAATCGTCACAAACCACCAATCAAACAAAAGCAAACAGGATAAACAGAGCCTCCTCACGGCACAATTCTTGCACTACGCACTGTGACTTGACACCTCTCTTGAAGTCGTCGAAAAAGGATCGCGATAGATCTTTTCGGCCAACCAGTACTAAAGCGATTAAAGGCGGGGGGGATGTTGGTATACATGTTCTGGCCGTCTTAAGCTTTGATATGTCTAGCAGGAGTATGTGCACCATAGAAATATCTCTACTAAGAAGACTCTCTACTATACAATCTATCTACTATGAAATATCTCTACTACTAGATCCTTCTGGCTGTCCCAATTTATCAGCATTACAAAGGCAGGCAAAGCATCGGGCTCCTTAAGCCAAAAACAAATCCCCTTTTAGTAATATATACATAGATTGTTTTCCTTTTTTTATTCCCTTCTTTACTGGCGACTTTTCCCTTTCCTTCTTTACTACCTTCTTTACTAGCTGTTTTATTTTCCGCTCTGTTCCCCTTTTTTAATGCCTTCCTTACTAGCCTTTTCCCCCTTCATTCCACCATCTTCCTCGTTGGCTGTTTATCTCGACAATGTGTTTATTTCCTCTTTCCATTAGCGTCTATGCGAGCTGGTTGAATTATTTTTTTCGTCTTTTTCGTCACCTTCTTTTCTAGCTGTTCTTTTCTTTTTCATCTATTTTATCACCTTAGCTGGCTATCTTCCCTAATCCTATTCCTTTCTTGTCTCTAAGCTGTTTTTCGGTCTTTTTATTCGCTTCTTCGCTAGCTGCCAGTGCTTTTTCCAGAGCGTTGCTGTAGGCTAGCCGCCCTTCCCCCTCCCTTTGAATAAATACATGTCTTTTTACAATAGAATCCCTGTTCGAATCCACAGCAGTACATGACCAGGGAGACCTTGCCTAATGATGTAGCATGGCGTAACGCCATCTACACTTATAAAGTACTCCGAAGAACATAGACCGTAATAGGTCTCTTTCAGGCAGGTGGCACTGATACCGCTAGATGGCGCAAGTAACGAGTGTGAAATCATCCAGGGTCTGTACTGCATGCTCTATTGCTTCTATAATACTACCAGTTCTTATGACCGTTGCCTATTTTGATCAACATATAGCTATATGCTATTACAAAAGCTGTTTCACGTTAAATTCTTATCCCCTTCGCCGTCTTCACCAAATAGCCTTATTCCGTCCCATTTGCAAGAGCCAACCCGGGAAGCTGCGCTTCTCACTCCGCGATACATCCCGTTCCATTTCTCCATATGTATCTCTGGACCATTCCATTCATTCGACATACCGGAGCTGTCGCTCACCGCACGGCGCAGTATCTCCATGCATCCATTGAGCGCACTGCATTCTACCTTTCTGAATCCTAAGCGCCTGATTGACCACTCCACGACGCACGCAGCCCAGACTTCTCCCGATCGTACCCCTTCGGCCAACGCAGTCAGGTCGGCATCTTGCATCATCTATGCGCATTGATCGCATTCTCTGCCTCTTGTTCTCGAGATGCGATGCTGAGGACCCTGGTCACAAAGGTGGCCAATCACATTATCGTGAATGTCATGAGAACGACCTTGATGGCCTTTTTTGCAACCTTGATGGCCTGGCTACGAAGGGGAAGCCATTCCGGTGGTATGCGCGGGCATGTCACAACGGTTGTGTATCATGTGCTTATTTTTGTTTTTCACTTGTTCTCTAGGTTTGAGCCCTGCCGGTGTTGTGACTCGGAATCACGTATACAGTTTCAACCATTTAAATACATCTTGTTGGGCCTCCCTCGAAATATCCAAGCATCCCATTTCCTTTCCATCCAGAGCCCACAGCGTGTTCGACCCGCGCCGCACAATTGTTTTCATCTCTCCATACACAGACTGACTTCCAAAAATGGCCTCCTCAAAGCGCACGAGACGCGTCTCAGAAAGCAAAAAGTCCAAGAAAAAATCCGCCAAGTTCAGTGTTCCCAAGAAATCGCTGCCAGTGACTCTGCTTTCTGGATTCCTGGTAAGGCAACGCCATTGCAACGGCCAACCCGCTCAGGATCACTTTTCTTTTTGTTATGCTTCGTCTTTTTGTTGGATGTTGTCCCATCCATCTCACCAAATTGAGCTTGTATAGGGAGCCGGTAAAACGACATTGTTGCAGCACATCCTTCGATCGGACCATGGCTTGAAAATCGCCATTGTTGTAAACGATATCGGGGCGTGAGGATCCCCCTTCCTCCTCCTTTTTTTTCTCTTGATGCATCCGTGAGGGAAAGACGGCCGAGAAAGAAAAAAAAAAAACCTTTCTAATGCGAATTGACTAGGATCAACATTGACGCCGCGCTGATCAAGAAGACGCATAGCTTGACCAAGACGGAGGAAAAGGTCATTGCGCTGCAAAACGGATGCATCTGCTGTACACTGCGCGGGGACCTCCTCGAGGAACTGGTCCGTATATCGCAGTTAGAAGAGTTTGACTACATTGTCATCGAGAGCAGCGGCATCAGCGAGCCTGAGCAGGTGGCAGAGACGTTTGACGCGCGTTTGGCAGAGCATATGGACGCATTGGCGGGCGAGGAGACGGCCATGCCTATGGACGAGAACATGATCAAGGTCCTCAAACAACTGGGAGTATTTCAATATATGGCCTTGTTGCGACACTGAGTGTCTGCGGTCGTTTTTTTTTTTTTTTTTTTCCCAGTGAGAGAACTGACTCATCATCAGGAAAGCAGCAGGCGGCCTCGAAAAGTTTGCCCACCTCGACACTACCGTGACGGTCATCGATGCCTTTACCATGCTGCATGACTTTGACACGGCTGATCTTCTGTCGTGCCGTCGAGATGATGTTACTCCCGAGGATGAGCGGACAGTATCGGATTTGATGGTTGATCAGATTGAATTTGCCGATGTGATTGTGCTCAACAAGATTGACCTGGTGAGTGATAGCTCTGTTGATTTTTTTATTTTATTTTTATTTTTTTCGTTTTTTTCTTCATTTTCTTCTTTCATTCTTTTTCTTTTCATCGTTTCATCTTCTTTGGGATCTGACTTGATGTGCAGATAAGCACGGAAACCAGGGATGAGGTCAGAAGCTTAATCAGGAAGCTCAACCATCGTGCCAAGATTATCGAATCGTGTCGGGGAAAGGTCAGTGTTGCTGAAATCGTCAACACGGGGCTGTTCAAACTCGACGTTGCGCAGTCTGGCTATGGATGGTTGCAGGATCTTCACGCCATGACTGTTCGAGAGGTATGTATCCCACATGGGGATTCTACGCACCTAGGCACTGGCAACATCAATCACTGACAAAAAAGAATGCAGGTCAACGGGCATAATGTGGTCACGCCGAAGCCCGAGACGGAGGAGTACAATGTGCAGAGTTTCATCTACACCAGGTACAGGCCGTTTCATCCGCAAAGGTTGTTTGCCCTGATCTATGACAAGTTTATTCTTCAAATGGAGCATCCAGATGAAGATGAAGAGGATGAAGAGGGCGTCATGGATGAGCAAACTCGGGACAGCGTCGGCTCGCATCAAGACAACATGGACGTCGACATGGAGACCACAGGCACATTCCACAGACCAGAGTCCCGATCTGGATCTGATCGACGAGACAGTGCATCAGAACGCTCGGACAAGAGCTCCGCGTCGACGGTACAGACAATCCCATCTCCACGGTGCGAGGCCAAGCAAGCAGAGGACATGGCGGCCATGCAGCTCGACCTGGACATGGACATGCCGCCCAACGAGGATATCCTGGCCAACAAGCGTGGGCATCCCATCTTCAAGCGCCTCTTCCGCTCCAAGGGCGAGTACTTCCTGGCCACTAGGCCTCATCGGGCTGGGGAATGGTCCCAAGCAGGAGCCATGCTGACCCTGACTGGCGGGCGCGCGTGGTTCTGCACACTGTCGCCGGAGGAATACGTCACTGGAGACGAAGAGATTGATGCTCTCGTCCGGCACGACATGGCCAAGGGCGGCGAGTGGGGCGATCGCCGGCAAGAGCTTGTCTTTATCGGTGAGAAGCTCAATCATGCGCAGCTGGCGACGCTGCTGGATGCGTGTCTGCTCACGGATGAGGAGATGGAGAGATGGACGGAGATTATGCGGGATGCGAAGCTTGATACGTGGGGACGAATTGACGCGTTGCAGGAGATTTTTGACGATGGGTTTCCGGATTGGGTAGAGGAGGAGGGTGAGGAGGAGGGAGGGGGGGGGGAGGGGGGTAAAAGGTGAGGAGGAGGAAGGTGAGGAGGAGAAGGAAATGGAAGGAGAGAAGGAGAAGAGACGTGGACATGGACATGAGGGGCACGCCCATTCACGTGGCCGGAAGCACAACGTGGCAGGGAACAAAGCAAACGCGGCCTCTTGAGTAGAATACAAGGACGACCTGGGGCATGCACAATGGTATTGCCAAAAAAAAAAAAAAAAAAAAAAAAAAAGTCAGACTCGTTTATCTACCGTTGTGGTGCGGTTGCAGTGCAGCGGCTGGGCATGTCGACTGTTGTGCTCCACGAGAGATACGATGGCCGTCTGCCTCGTGACAACCAACATAGGACAGACATACACAGTACTGTATGGTAGGATGGATTCCAGTCCAACATCGCGATCCTTTCTTGGCGCGTCAGCAAAACGTCGTCGCCAGCCAAAACCCGAGCAATCCAGCGTCCAAGTCTTATCTCTCCGCCTTGGCGCGGGCGCGGCTGTCGCTCAGGTCTGCCGCTCAGGTCCGCCGCTCAGGTCCGCCGCTCCAGAGACGCAATGTCTCAGAAGAGCGAGGCAAACGACGGGTGCGCGCGCCCTCTCGTGTGCTTGCGTGCTTGCGTGCTTGTGTCGCATCAGAATATTGCATCCAGCGCGTCCATTGCATCCTCGCAGGCCCAGGTCGGCGGGATCCCAAGAGCCAAGGAGTTGGCAAAGCTGGCAACACAACACACGCAACACACGTCCACCCATCTGCGGAATGCGGCGGGATGCACCCAGGGCCAGCACACCAGCACACGAACAGCACGTGGAACAGGAGCAGGGACAGGGCCATGGATTCCCATTTTTCCCATTCGAATGTTTCAGTTTGTTGCCCAGCATCCGCACCCTGGGGACTGCTGAAAGGTACAACATGTCCTTGGACTGCTCACGACTGGTCGCGTCAAAATTTAAGCATAATGCCTGCAGGGTTGCACAGGACCAGATACTACCAGATACTACGACGTAACAAGATGCGCGATATGTGAGATCTGCGCGCCCTGCTGCCACCTCACTTTGCATGCAGGCAGGCCTCAAGTGAAGGAGCGACTCGTCACTCGGGCTGCTTATCTCGAATTATTCCTGCCCCCTTTTTTTCCAATTTTCTGTTTTTCTCCTTTCTCCTTTTGTTTTTTTTTTCCCGCCATCACCTTAATTCTTTTCCCCTCCTTTTCCTCTTGACCTCCCCTCCTCCCCTTGGTATCTTCTCCCCCCAGTGCTCACCGTCCACCGTTCGGCCAAGAGTCCAAGGAGTCAAGGACCAAGACGCATCCCTGAGCTTACGTGACGAATTGATCATTGATGCCATGGAGATGGAAGGGATTGGCTCATCGGACCCGCTGCGCCTCGGACGGGTCGAACGGTAGATTGCATCGTCTTGGCAATGACGCCCTGGCCATGCCGCCCCCGCCGACAAGAGACCAGCCGACGCCTGAAGGGCACATGGCGAGGCTAGCCCCCGCGTCTCTTCCCTGTGATCCCCTGTGATGCCCTGTGATCCCCTGTGCTTCCCCGTAAATCCCCCCAAGATTTCCCCTGTACTCCCCTGTACTCCCCTGTACTCCCCTGTACTCCCCTGTACTCCCCTGTACTCCCCTGCATCCGTCCATGATCCATCATGGGGCCCCCACGCTCCTTGGCCGGAATCCCAACATTCCAAAACACCAAAAAAACCGCCAAATCCGGACCAGACGTCTCCCGTCCATTGTTTAGCGTCTGGTCTGTTCCAACTTCCGGCTGGGCGGTCACCCGCCCGTCGACGAACGGACCGTGGCTGAGCCTGGCCCAGTCTCCTTCTGGAAAAAGTCGAATCTACGGCCAGGTCGCGATGATCATTGATGCCCCAGAGATGCCGCCCTGAGCCGGCACATGCAACCATCACATCACACGCAAAGCCATGGTGGACGAGATAACTGCCACTGGACCTGAACGACGACATACGGAAAACTCCCAGCAGAACCCCCATGCCATCCCCTGCTTGGCAAAACCTGCACACTCCAGCCAGCAACGGCGGCCATCCTTCAACGAGCTGCCATCGAGCTGTCCCAGCTTTCATGGGACCCTTGTCCCTGCTCGTCTCTTCTTACTATTCCATCTGCATCTTGTGGCAAACGACTTCATGGCACGGACCCCGGTAATAGGTATACACACACCAGAGTCCAGAGTCTAGACGTCAGTGACGCTCGCTATGCGGCTGAACAGCCCTCCAAGGCTGAGTGTTTCAACTCTCTGCCGGCTGCTCTGGTCAACAAGGTGTGATTCTGGCAAGCCGAGAAAACGAGCATCGCATCCGGCCAGCCGCTGGCGACCCATCAAACAAGCGTACATGTAGCGTCGCACGCCCCCCCCCCCCCCGACGCCTTCCGCGATGCCACCCCGATGTCACCTCGATGCCAAACCCCATGTCGCTCCGTTCGAGACATTCAATGTTGCCAGTCTTGGCAATCTGCCGTGCACGGCTGGGCTGTGCCATGCGAAGCAAGATTGCGCGTCCGCGTCACTTTGTCTCGTCCAGTGAATGAAACGGACTGCGTCTGGTGTTTTGCGCATCCGGCCTAGTTGGGCTCGATGCTGCTGCTGCTGGACCGGCTAACCGCCCCAAGATAGCGGTCTGTGAAAGGGACAGCAAGATAAAGACTTATCAGGCCGGACTGCAGAGTACAAATATCCTGACGGATCCGAGAGCTGCGGTACGCATCGAGCTCACGGGTTCCCCGTTGGTTCGACTAGACGTTGGAAGAAGAAGAAAAAGAAAAGGAAAGAAAAGGCAGCGCTCAGTTCATCCGCTCACCCGCTTCTTGTTATTCTTTCGTGTGCTGGACTAGACGCACCCATTTCACGCTTCTACCATGCCCAGTCGTGCTGATTTAGATCCCCAATTATGCGTCAAGTATGCCCGCTTCGCAGCCCATTTGGACAGATGGCACTTTAAAGTCTTATACTTTAGCTTGTTCATCACCAATCTTCTTCTCTTGTTTTTTGGCTCGTGGCTCTATACCAGGTATTTTTTTTTTTTTTAAAAAAAAAAAAGTGTCAAGAAAACTCAAGGCTCACAATAAACAGAGGCCAAGACGTCATAGAAACACTCCGCAATCATGCCGAAAAACGAGCCCAGGCCCTGAGACGATATATCCTTCTGAGCGTCGCCTGTGTCCTTGTCTCGACAGTCGTGGTCATCATGGAGGCATTCGCCCTGCTGGCACTGCAATTCTGCGACGGCGAGGACCTCATGTCTCTGTACTGGTCGACATGGACAATGCTTCAGGTCGGATCTCTGATTGCCCTGGCGGGCATTGTCTTGGCTCTGTTGTTTTCCCATCGCAACCGAAAGCATCCGTACGTCTCTCTTTCTCTCTATCTGTCTTCTCTTTTTTTTTTTTGTCCTTTCTTCTCTTTTTTTTTCGTTGAGCCTAAGCCAGAAACTAACTTTTTCTTCGCGCCCTGTCCCAGACCGTGGGCACTTGCGCTGGGCACTCCCGTTCTCGTTATTGCCGGGCTACTGCACTTGATTCACGATTGCTCGAGCAAACGGGTCAAGAAGTTGGCCAGGTCATTGCCGGGAGACTCGTCGTCGGATGATGGCCAGGGGCCACCAATCAGTCAAGCGTAAGTTACATGTCTCCGCCCTGCATTTTCCTTTTTTATCTTTTCTTTTTGTCAAAAAAAAAAAGAACAAAAGAAATGGAAAAGGGAAAATGGAAAATGGAAAATGGAACAACCACGAATCAAACACCATCTAACCAAGACTCCCCCCTTCAGCAACACCATCCAAAACTCCGACAACGAAGACAAGTGCAGCGTCCATCAAGCCGAATTCATCGGCTTCACCCTCCAGGGCGGCCCCATTGTCAAGTTCACGCAGCCCGTGTCCGCCATGTCACAGGGAGAACTCATCGGCTACGACGCAGCAGGTCGCTCGACGTTTGTCTTTCCCCGGGGGGTTGTCCGCTTCGACACACAGCAGGGTGACGATGCGCAATGACAGGAGCAGCACTGTCATGAGGAAGATGACTATGTTTAAAGTGTGTCACGATTTTTGTTTTTAAAGCAAGCGAAAAATTGGGTTTTTTTTTTTTTTTTGGGGGGGGGGGGGGGGTATATGTTTGTCTCGTGTGATGCGTGGGTATTGGATCGCACGTGAAAGGCCTTCTGGTCCAGTTGATTTGTTTTGGTACCTTTTTTTTCCGACACTGATACCTGTCAACCTCGATGATTGTTTTTCTTTTCCATTTCTTTTCATGTATCTTTCTTTTAATTCCATCTTATCCTTTTGTCCCAGAGTATGGGAACAACGAACGGTGGTATCCCGTGGATAGAAAGTTCTAGGTCAAATCCAGCACTCTCCAGTGGGACGAAGGTAATCCCTCAACTTTTCAGACCAAATTTTATGTGCCAAAATGTCCGGCACTACCTGTACTCAGTGTAGCTTCCGTTGAGCCACGTATGTATACATCTCCCTTGGAAACTCATCATCGGTCGCTTCGTGACGGAGTGCTCGCTCTGTGCGAGGGCGTCGGTGCGTTGCGATGAGCGTGAGCGTGCGCGCCCATGCCAAGGTCAGCGCGCTTTCAGCACCGCGAGCTTGCGATCGAATAGGAGCCATTTGGTGCTTTTTGTCCACAAGTCAAATCTGACGTGTCTGATCTGGTCTTCATGACACGTGGGGAAGAATGGCGGTCGGTCAGGGCAATTGATGAGGAACGGCCAGGAACGGCCACATATCAATGGCTGACAGACGGAACAGCTTAAGACCAAGTCTTTCGATGTGACGGCTGAGGTCGGGTTTGGTCAAGAGATTTACGAGGCGGTCAGGCTGGGCAATAAATCATGAGGTTATTGAAGACTGGCTAGCTATGATATCTAGGTCTAGAGGATAGTTTATATAGAAAGAGGCTATTCCGAGCTCACGAGGAATATGCAGTGATCGTGGAGGGAGCTCACAGCTAATATGTGGTGATCGGAGGCGTAGCTCGCTGCATATATGCGGCGAGCGCTGCGTGTGATATGATTGGTTGAGCCGTCGGTCGGAAGAAGGTTAGTCCGGTCCGTAGGGGCGGTCTGTAACATGTTCCCCCCTCTTCTCAGGTCTCTTGTCCTCAAAGACCCGTTTTATCTAGCCTTAGGCGGCTGTTCTGCTGATAGCATGGCTTTTTCCGCGTTAGGTCCTTCCAGCGGGGTTCGGAGCGCCTCAGGATTGTATCCGTAGTTGGCGTAATGTGGTGATAACCCCGTAGATTCGGCCGTAGCGCTATTGTATACAAGTTATGCCATGGGCAACTGCGTTACCTAATTATCTTATTCGTAATTCACATAGCATTATAGGTATTATTCTAGCGTTTAGTTTAGTTATTCAGTCTGTCCATTAGTTTATAGGTAGTATACTATACTAAGTTAATGTTTAGTGCTAAGTTAGGCTATTAAGGTTTACTAGAATTTTAAAGTAAATATAGTGCTTTAGTCTAAGATAATTTCTTTTAGGAGACTATAGTTACTAGCTATTATTTAAAGGAAGATATATATAAGTTTTTTAGTATTACTAGATTCCTTATATAAAAGAAAATACCTATACTTTATTAGTCTATTAGTTACTATAAAAATACTATTATATTTTATATTAGTTATAGGTTCTCTTAATAATAGTAGCTTAGTAATATAATTAAAAGGTATAGATTTCTATAGGAGTTATATAACTTATAATGGTTTAAGTTCTCTATATAGCTTATAGTATATAGCTTTACTATAGGTATATTAAGTATAAAAGGTTACTACTTTATATACTACTTTCTTAATCCCTAGGAAGTTAAAGGTTTATTATATCTTATCCTTAGTCTTTTAAATTCCTTAGTAGCGAAATATAGGGTATTTATATAATATTTTAATAGCTTTCTTCCTTAGTGTTTCTAGAATTTAGATTCTTCCCTTATATATAAGTATAAAGAAATATTTTAATATATATTCCTTAAGTAATTTATTCTTATATTCTTTTCTTTATTTTAGAATATTATTATATATAGAATACTTTGCTTTAATATATAATATTATATTAATTAATTATTATTATAGGCTACTATTAGGGTTTATTTTAAGGAGTTATTTTAATCTTAATAGTATTTCTTTATTATAGTTTGCTTATTAACTTAAGGCATTAGCTTTACTATTTTTAGATCCCTTTTTATAAATTATTTTATAGTTAAATTCTAAGAGGTATTTTATTTAGTATATTTAATAGGCATTTAGTTATAATATTATAAAAAAGTAGGCAATGTTTTTATAGTTTATATATACTTTAACCTTATAGTAATTCCTAAGAAAATAATACTAAAATTCCTTAAAGGCATTAATAATAGTAAGAAATTCCTTATTATAAATTAAGTAGTTTAGTTTTATACTATATAATTTTTTAAAGTAAAAGGTAATAAGGTATAATTTTCCTTCTTTATTATATTAACTAATTTATACTCCTAAAGTAAACCTAAAGGCATTAGTTTTTAATTTAATAGGTTTTTAGGGGTTAAAAGTAATAAGTATTAGTTCCCTTAATATAGCTTCCTTAATTTAATTAAAGGCTTATTATACTTAGTTATTCTATCTCTAAGTAATACTATTCTTAGTAAGGTTATAAAGAAGAATTATAATTTACCTAAAATCCTTAATAAATTATTAATAGTAGTTAGTAAATCTAACAAAGCTTTATATATTTTTAATTATCTTTAGTTATAGCTAATCTTTTATAAAGTTAACCTTTAATTATTTTATTCTAATTTCTCTAACTTAAATTATATATCCTAAGAAGTTAATTTCTTAAATATAAAACTTACTTTTTTTAGGTTCTATAAGGAGATTAGTATTTTAAAGTAATTATAACACCTTATATATATATACCTTATATTCCTTAAGTATATTAAAGAAAATTAAAGTATTATTAAAATAGGCTACTATAAAAATATTTAGATATTGTTTTAGAATATTATTAATTATTTATTAAAATATAATAGGGGTATTAGTAGGCCTAAAAGGCATTACTAAATATTTAAATAATCTAAATTTAGTTTAAAACACTATTTTTTACTTATCCCTATACTTTATATATATTAGGTTATATACCCTTTTAAGGTTAAGTGCTATAAACTATTTTTTTTTATATAACCTATTATAAAGCTTAGATATTAGTAAAAGTAGTATATAATCCTTAATAGTAATATTATTAAGTTATTAGTAATTTATAATAAGTTATAGCTTACTATTCTTTTTAAGTATAAATATTATAAGATATCTAGCTTTTAATATTAATATATAAATATACCCTTTAGTTAATATTTTATTAAGGTATTTCTTTAATATTTAAAGCTATTTTTTATTAAGGTTATAAATCTTATAAAAGGTAGTTAAGGTTTTATTTTTAAGCACTATTTTATAATCCTATTTACTATATTATAGAAGTCTTATTTTAAGTTCTTTTTAAAAAAGTTTTTTATATTTTTAATACTCCCTTAGGATATATTTTATTTATTCTCTATATTATTTAAAGCTTTTAATAATTATTAAAAGTTTTCCTAATATATTATTTAGGTATATAAGGTTTTTCTATAAAGTAGTAATAACTTTTTAGATTTTTTTATATACTATATATTAAATTTTATAATTTATTCCTAATAGTATATTCTTTTTAGTTAATACCTTAGTTTTTAGCTTATATATTATTATTACTAAGCTATTATAAAGCTTTATTTATTCTTTTAAGATCCCTTAATATTATTAGCTAATAATCTTATTTTATTATAAATAGCTAATTCTTTAGTTAATTATTAAGTTACTCTTTTATAACTATAAATATTCTAAAATAAGATTATAATTTAATATATTTATTATATTAAAGGTAATAAGCTTTATATATTTAAAGAGCTTAATGCTAATATTAAGCTTTATATTAATTATACTATTATTATAATTAAATATAGTTCCTTTAATATTATATAGTATATATAGAGTTTATTTATTTCTTTACAAAAGTTAGTAATAATTAATAACTTTAAGTAAAATATAATTACTTATTACACTACTATTTATTAAGGTATTAATATAATATTTTATAATCTTAGCTTTTAATATTATTTTACTATTTTACTTATTATAAATAGTATATAGGGTTATTAATTTCTTTTTTAAATTATACTATAGCTTTATTATAGTTAATATTCCTTATTTTATAAAGTATTCTTTAAAATTACTATAGTTAATACTTTTCTTAGTATTTTAGGGTTTGTTTTTTAATTTACTATTAAATTATAAAGTATTACTTATAATACTTATTACCTTTAGCTAGTTTTTTAAAGTATTCTTTTATATATAAATATTAAAATTATTATTAAATATATACCTTTTTATTATAATATTATATATAGTTAGATTTATTATAGTTAATAATATACTTTTATTTATACTAGGGTTTATTTTATTAAGTATAAAGGCTAAGGTAATACTAATTAGCTACTTTATTAAATAAATGCTTAAAGTAGTATAGAATAAGGCATTATTAATAGTTTATTAAATTATAAAGTAGTATAACTCTACTATAGGCTTTAAATTTAAGAATTATTTTATTTATTAAAAGGTTTATTTATTATATTACTTTTTTAAATATATATAGCTAATATATACTTATTTCATATAGTTAATTTAAAAAAAGAGTTATTTAGTAATTTATAAGTATTTTTTTATTAAGAATAAGGGAAACTATTTTTTAAGGGTATTATTATTCTAGCTTCTATTTATATAACTTATATTAAAGGTATAATATATTAATAAAAATCCCCTTAATTCTAATAAAATAAATACCTTATCTTACTTTTTTTAATATATATGTTGGGAATAACTCATAAAGGGAAAACAGATACTAAAATGCATGCATAATAAAAACAACGTAAAAAGGGTCTATTATTAATGATTCTTCTAAGCTAAGAGCTAAGCTCGTAAAATGAGAAAAAGGTGGTGTTGTAGCCACGCGTGTGGTTAGTAGTGTAGCTAATTAAACTACATGCATTATTATAGCGGACCTACCTAGTTACCTATATACACTGTACCTAGTATTTAACCTATACTAAGGTTTTACTATTAAAAGTAATTTTAATACTAAGGAATTCTTTTTTTTTATAAATAAAATTACTTAAAAAGTAGCTAAAAAAATAAATAAAAAATCTTAGTTAAAGAAAGTATTATTAAGTAGATCCTAACTATAAAATATAAAAAATATAATTAGTTATAGTTAAGAATTCTATAGGTTATAGTTATTATTATTACTTTTATATAGCTTATATATACTTTACCTACCCTTTAATTTAAATATTAGCTTTATTAGTATTAATAAAGGTTTCTAATATTCTATTAAGTAAAGCCTTTATTATAATATTTATAATATTATTATTTTTATTAATTTAGTGAATTTCTATAAGTTTATAGTATTTATATAAGTACTAAAGGGCTATAATATTAATTATTAAGCGTTTTTTCTTAATTATACTTAGCTTTATAAGGTATTTATATAGTAATAGTAAGTTAGTATAAATTATTATTAGGATTTATAGGAATTTAAAGCATTTTATAAAGGTATTTAGAGTTATACTAATAGTATAGGCTATATTAATACCTTAGACTGTTCTATATAGCTTAGAAGTAAGTATACTTTTTATAACTTTTTTACTTTTAATAAAGCTATATATAATAATATTTTTATAAAGCTTAAATTTAGTATTCTTACTACTTTTAGTCTTATTATTAATAATAATTATAAAGCTTATTTAAAAGCTAAGGTCTTTATTATTTATAAAAAACCTATTAATAAATATATAAAGTGCTACTATTAGTAGATTTATTATAAAATACCTTAGCCTATAGTTAATATTATTAATCTATTATTAAATTCTTTTATTAAGCTTATTTATATTAATTTAGTTAGGTTTTTAAGCTTAGGCTACTATAAAAAGGTTATAGGCTACCTTAGATTAGTAAACTATTAAAATATATACTTCTTAAGTATATTCCTTAATATATCTTTACTTTATAATAAAATTATTAGCTTTTATAGTTTTAAGGTTATTATTTTAACCTTTTTAGGTTAATATAACTATATTATGATTATTATTAATTAAGATATAATTATTAAAAATAAAAAGACTTTTTAAAGTTAGTTTTTATTTAAGCTTTACTATAAAGCTAGCCTTTTAAAGCTTAATCTCTTCTTTATTAAAAAAAGTAAAGTTACTAAGTTTAAAATATATTATTAGTTTATATACTAATTACTCTAAAGTAATTAGTATTTTCTAAAGTAATAAAAAAGTATAGGTTATAGCTTAATATACTTATTTAAAGGTTTTCTTTATAATACTTTAAATAAGTTACTTATTAATATATTTTAGCTTTTATAATTTTATATAATAGCTTAATAACTTTTATTATTATACCTTTTAGGTATAAATATTTAATTTACTTTAGTAGCTTTATAAATATTAGCTTATTAAAATTAATTTATAATTAAATATAGGCTTATATAATATCTTAAATCTAAAGAAAAATTTTCTTTAGTGCTAATAAGAGTATTAGTATTATAATTAACCTTTAGCTTACTTTTTAAATTATTAAGAATTATATAAAAAGTAATACTTTTTTTTAGTTACTATACCTTTAAATTACTAGCTTTAATTTTTTATATAGCTAGTTAGTTTCTTTTCTCTTAACTTTTTATACTATATAAAAATAAAATAAGTATTAGTTTTTATACTTTTTTTAGTTAAAAGTTATAAATTTAAATATACTTTTTACTAATAATATATTAACCTTAGCTTAGTTTAACTTTTTAAAGAGTTTACTTTTTATAGTAATTTTACTTTATTTTTTAAAGTTTACTATAAATTAAGCATTACTTCTTTTCTTTATTATAATATAGGCTATAGTAATAGCTATATAGTTTAAAGTTATTAAGTTCTTCTTTTTATTTTTAAATTTTTCTCTTTCTTTCTATATTTAGTAGCCTTCTTTATTACTTCTAAGCCCTTCTCTATAAAGAAAGGGAAATTATACCTTAGGTTACTAATATATATACTAAGGCTATTATAAGTAGTAATAATAAATTTACTTAATACTATTAGTTTTTTTAATACTATTCCTTCTCTTAAATTCCCTTAGCACTATACTTTCTTTATTATCTCCCTTTTATATATATTTTTGTTTAATATTAATCCCTTCTCTTTCCTTTAGTATATTATAAGGAATACTAATAGTTTTAGCTTTATAAAAAAGTCTCTCTAAAGGGTATACCCTCTTTTTAAACTAGCTTCCCTTATATACTTTACTTATAATTAGTAAGGTTTTAAACTCCCTTTATTTTATTAAATTCCTTAGTATATTATTTTTATATTTCTTCTTTTTAATACCTCTCTTTTTAATAAATTCTTTATAAAAACTAATAAAATCCCTCTTTAAATACTTATTACTACTAAAGGCAGTAAAGGACTACCTTAATAGCCTATTAGTGTTATGGACTAACCCGATTGGGTCATCGCGGATGTCAGCGCAGTCATACCGGTGGCGTGCCGGATCCCTTTACCAGCTGCGCCAGCTGCAAGCTAGGCAAAAGGATACGCATTGATCAGGTTGGCAAGATCTAATCAATTGACATCTATATTGGTCGGTCGTCGCTAGGGTGGGTGCCAGCTGGTGCGGTCCGTTAGCACGCAGCCTAAGGTTAGGTTAAAGACCAAACCATAACATAGCCCCACTTTTCCCCACCCTCTTAACCAATACCGCGCCTCCCCTAAGGGAACCCACTTCTCCGCTAGTGGGTCCTTATAAGCCCAGGTTCTGGCAGGACTCGAACCTGTAACCTTAAA
>AFRA01000122.1:0-51459 GCA_000223055.1 Claviceps fusiformis PRL 1980
GAAAAGAAAAGAAAAGAAAAGAAAAGAAAAGAAAAGAAAAAGAAAAAGAAAAAGAAAAAGAAAAAGAAAAAGAAAAAGAAAAAGAAAAAGAAAAAGAAAAGAAAAAAGAGAAGAGAAAAAACAAATCATCATCTAAGTATCTCTTCTATTTGTATTCTTATATATCGGTCGAGTCTGGGTTATGTTAAAAGGGGAAAAACTGCTCTCTATGTGACCGAATGACCTTCCCCTTTCCCCTTCGTCTTTTTCCGACAGATCCCGTGCCAACGTCGTCTATCGAATAACGTGCGTGCCCTCCGCAGGCTCCAACACTAACCACTGGCAGGCTAGATTCTTGTTCTCATTGTGTTTGCGCAGCGTGGCAATGATCTGGTTCGCAATTTCTTCAAAGTTGCTGGTTGCGAGGGCGAGGATGGTAGGACCAGCTCCGGACAGACACACTCCCAAGAAGCCAGCTTGTGTCCGGGGGGACATGGACTCCACGACTTCCGTCAGGCCTGGTATCAATGTCTGTCTGTATGGCTGGTGGATCTTGTCCTGCATGGCGAGGTAGATGAGTTCTGGGTCGGGTGGTGACTGGCCAAGCGCGACGGGAAGTAAAGCAATTCGCTGGAGATTAAACGTCTGTAACATGGCAATTAGCAAGAAATAATTCTGAGAGACTAATACACTGTTCGTCAATCTCTCCCTCCGTATCTCTTCTTTTTTTTTCTCTCGTTTTCTCTCTCTTTCTTTCTCTCTTATCTGTTTTTTTAAAAAACTTCTCCTCCCTCTCTTATTTCTTTCACACACCCCACATTTCCTGGTTATTCAAGGAAACACCTACCACATCCGGACGAGGGTACTTCTCTGGAAGCACAGCACGAGCCGAGGCCGTAGGCACGATAAAGTCGGGAATAATAGCGACGGCCTTGATCTCCTTTGCCCAGGGAAACTTGATGTGATGTCCGATGCCAACTGGTGGCACAGGAGGTTTCTTGCCAGTGTCGACACCGCCAGCGGGCGAGGGCAAGACTTCTGATAGGGGAACCTCGATTCGGGCTGCGTCCTCGGGATTCAGCGGCAAAAGGTACGTTCCGACGAAGCCACCGTACAAAGCAGCGCCGACATTGTCGGGATGTCTCTCTGTAAAAATCGATCAGCATTCAGCACTTCCTGTCCATGTTATATCTTTTGTTTCCTGCACTCTCTATTCCCCTCTCTTTGTCAAGGATTGATACGATTTTTTTTTTTCTCTTTTGATTTTTCAGATTCGCCAAATCCATCCAGTTCAAGAAGGACTCATGCCAAGGCCAAAAAAAAGGAAGAAAAAAACCAAAAAAAAGAAAGAAGAAGAAGAAAAAAAAAAAACTCACCAATCATGAGACAATAGTCAAACAGCCGATCCTGATCCAATCCCTTCAGTCCACCAACCTCCTTTCCCAGCACGACGCCAGCTACCACGGCAGCGCCAGAGCTGCCCAGCCCACGTCCCAGCGGAATTGGGTTTTTGATGTGAACATGCGTCTCGGCCGGGAACGCGCGCTGGTCGTGGCATCGCAGCACGTACAGCGCAACTCTGGTAATCAGATTGCTATCCGGTTCGAGACTGACGTCGTCGGTGCCCTGGCCCTGGCCCTCGTAGGTGATTCTGCAGTTGAACGGCTGCTGGGAGGGCGTCTTGGAGCGGTCGATGGTGACATGCAGCTCCAGATAGACAGTGAGGGCGAGGCCGATGACATCGAAGCCCGGGCCGATGTTAGCGCTGGAGCATGGCGTGCGTATGACGAATGACTCCATGGGCTGTAGTTGGGGCGGACGAAGGGATCTTTTGTTGCCTTTTGCGACGACGGCAAGATGAATGTGCCGCTTGCGCAGTTACAAAAAGAGGCTGAAGTTAGAGCCCCTGGGGGGTAATTGGGCGGCTGCGGTGGGGCATCGCCGATAACCGGATAAGTTTTGGTAGGGAAATCATCAATGCAAACACAATTGATGCCGTTTTATCACTCCCACACAGTTGTCACTTGTGCTTGATCATGCCATCGGCTATCGTATGGGACTCGGAAGCCTCGGTCTTGGCTCACTGAATCAAGATGCTGGTCTTTCGAATTCTTTCGACGTCTTGGATTCTCATGGTGTACCCAGGGGCGGCCGTGACGTCCATCGTGGTTCCAAACCACCCCGATAACGAAGCTGGTTGCGGAGAAGATGAGGATTCTGGAGGCCACTCTTTTTGATTCCAATGTCCAAGACCGGCCTCTACGTACTCATCGAATTTTCCCTTGATGCATGTCTGTCCACTCTTGCTTTGTACGCATCGCATCAACGCGCCAGTGCCACTATCGTTCAATCCAAGGCCAGACGGCTGAGTGGGACGAATCACCACCTTGAGTCTGGGATGGTTTGGATTGGAAACCGCGCCAGGCCAAGACTGAATTGTCCTCATGGTGCCCAAGTTCCAATGCACTTGGAGAAGGTCGCATGTGTTCCAGGCAGTAAGTGGCATGACTTGGATGTTCCACAGCCCACGGCACAGGGTCTGGCATGATTTCGGCCTGCGCTGTCCTTATGGTTCATTGCCGCCAACGGGAACCCCTCCTTTTACTCTTCGTCCTTTTCCTTCTTCCCTTTTCCCAGTCGTTGCAACGCTTCATAGGCCAACTTTATTTCGAGGTCACCATGTGGCGGGATAGCTGGTCTGAGCCGAGCCTGAAATTCGGGAGTCGAATGACTAGCAATCCATTCCAACAAACTCCAACTCTCGACACTGAAACGGAATGGTCATTACGAAAGAGCGTGAGTTCTGGGGCATAGGTTGTAGTGGCGCGATATGGGCATCACCACTTGCGTCACAGTTGTGAAGCCAAAACCAAAGCTGCGTGCCTCGTCTTTCTAGATTTCTAGTCGTGAGCCGTTCATCAGGCCAGCATAAAGTCGGCTAATTGGTCGGCTTGGCCGCACTGTGAGACTGCGGGCTGTCCTGTCCAATGAGCGTGCGCAATGAAGCACCAGTCTCCCCACCTCTGCTGCTGGATGGGTGGCAGCTGTGACCACCCTACCAACTCACAAATCACGTGTCACGACTTCCCAAGCAGGCCAGACTCGCCCAGACTCGCGCTCCCGCAAATTTCCCCGCTTTGACGACCAATCAGGCGTCTATCCATGTGTAAAGCCTGGCAGGGGAAAAGCTCGGCTCGTGCCACTGGCATCTTTCAATCGTTCGATGTCTTCTCTGCATGCAGAGAGAAAGAGTACGTACCGTACTCGGACTGCCTTCTTCGCCTCCTTCGACCAAGCGACCAAGCGCATCTGTCTTCGACGCTCTTCCTTTCTCTTCACACCCACCCTTCTGCCATCAACTGGCGTCGTCGGATACTTGTACAGCGTAGAGTTGCAGCAAGTCTGATCGATTGAGGGTCTTTTTTTTTCCCTTTTCTCCATTCCCGTTCGAAACCAAACCCGCTTTCTTGTCGTACGATTTTGCTCGCAGCTTATTTATATAGGTGCCGCACGCTAGGCACCAAAATTTGCTGTGGTCGATGAATAGCTTCGCCATTTCCGATTGAGCTCGAGGGCCGCACCACAACCAGAAAAAGAACCAACACTTTTCTTCGTCAACACGTTGTTCACAGAAACTCCCTCCCACCGACCGCACAGAGACATTCGATATCACTCTTCCCGACTGCCGTAACACTCATACAGATCACAATGGTTCTCACGCACACCACCGCGCACCAATACTCTCACCCGTTTCCCACCGTCACTCTGGCCTATTTCCTCCGCTACTCTTCTCCTCAGCTCAACCCGTTCGCCTCCCACGTCTTGAGCACCGATACAATTTCGAGTCACGTCGATCCCGAGACTCAGCGGCTTCACACCACCAGGATCCATCTGAAGAAGAGTCGCCTGCCAGGCGCAGTGTTCAAGCTGCTGCCCGGTAGTGTCACGGGCGGCAATGGTGGCGACAAGGCCTCTTATATCCTGGAGACGAGCGTTGTCGACATCAAAGAGGGATGGATGCAGACGGAGAGCCGGAATCTCAATTTCACCGGCGTCCTGTCGGTGATTGAGCAGCAAAATTTCAAGCTCCCCGCCGAGAACATGGCGAGCCAGACCGATGTGACGACTTCTGTGATATTCCGGTCACGGTTGGGCGAAAAGATCAGAGGAAAGCTCGACCAAGCTCAGCAGGAGGGGGGTTTCATTTCTGGCATCATTGGTGGCTGGGGCGCTCAAGGTATGCAGCGGAGCATTGAAAGCCTCGCTTCTACCAAGACGCTCGACCAGCTCGGCAAGAGCCGGGACGGTATGCGGCTGGTTCTGGAGCGAATCCGCAACAATGGCGTAATGGGAGTTTTGGAGACATTGCGTCGAGAACGACAGCGACAGGCGCTCGGTGCTTGAAACCTGATCGCTCCATGTATTACTTGTACAATGACAAGGACCGAGGTCACTTGTCGCGAGCGACTACACCCACATCCACAGAGGCACACATACAGGCACACACAGGCACACACAGGCACACGCGCACGCGCGCACACTCATACCCACGCATTCATGATGAACCCGTTTCACGATGCCAAACATTGTATCCTTACTGTATAATAATATCGTCTTTCTAGCAAGGCGCATCGTGTCTGTATCTCTCTTTCTGTTTCCTCCTTTGCGGTGGTGAATTTGATGGGAACACTGAAAGCGGCAAGACTGTATGAGCGCCACGGTTGGAGAACAATAGCTCCTCCGTCTTGGGACCTTTTGCGGAAGGTGATTGTGGAAATTTGTTCCAAAAAAAAAAAAAGGAAAAGAGAAACATTGATATGTGTCTATACATAGAATTCAAGTTGGATGCCAAGAGCCGTGCCGTGTCGACGTGTGAATTGGTGATACAGGCCGAACACAATGTTGACCGCTCAGCTATAGGATTCAAGGCCAACATTGCTCTCATCTTTGAGCGCGCGTAAAGACTTGCCGAAGCGTAAACCGTCTCCCGATTGACAGCTGTAGAAACATGAAATGAACATTTGAATGTTACCAGACGCTTGATGCTTGATGTCATTGGAGAATGTGGGTCTGCTGCACACAACCTCTGCCATCATCCGTCATTTTTCTTGCGGGGCCACTCCAAGATCCAAGTCAGAGCGCTTCTCGAGAGCGAGCCGGACAGAGAAAGGTGCCCGTCCCGAGTTCCCGGGTCGTTTTTCGTTCAGTTCATTCTGTCCACTCAGTCATTCATTCATTCATTCGTTGCACACTACAAAACTACAAGATGCCAGAGCCCATATCCGTCCTGTTTGTCTGCCTGGGCAATATCTGCCGCTCGACCATGGCTGAAGGCATCTTCCAAAGCCTCGCCCAGCAGCCGCAGTATGAAGACAAGATTGGCAAGATTGACTCCTGCGGGACAGGTGAGGAAAAAAAAAAAACACATGCCTTTTCTCCATAAACCCCCTCCTCTCCTACTTTGGAAAACCCATCGGATGTGCGCAGAAACTGACTTGGCTCCTTTCTCGTCTCCCAAAGCTGCATACCACGCCGGCGATGAGCCGGACTCGAGGACACTTTCTACCCTCCAAGACAACGGCATCACGACCTACAAGCATACGGCGCGGCGTGTAAGTTTGGACAAGGAAAACTGCGGAGTGATAATCTTCCCCGGCAACTGCGCCACACAGAAGCGAAAAAGGGGACAATCAAAAACAATCGCTAATACTTTATTTTGACCCTCATTTTTGTTCCCCAATGCGCTAGGTCAAGACGAGCGATTTCGAAACCTTTGACTACGTGTTTGCCATGGACAGATCCAATCTCTCCGACCTGAAGAGCCTGCAGAAAGGGGGCAAGGCCAAAGTCATGCTCTTTGGGGAGTTCAGCGGAACGGGCAAGGCAGAGGTTGTGAATGATCCTTATTATGGGGGCAGGGACGGATTCGAGAAGGCCTTTGAGCAGTGTAGTCGCTTTGCCGCGAATTTTCTCAAGGAGGTAGTCGGGGGGGAGTAGGCGTGGCCGACTTTGTGACCGGCGAGGTGGATTTCTTTCCAAAACATCCAGGACCAGCCTGGGCTCAACGCTCGCAAACGGGGGTTCCCAGGGTGGTGGACTGGTGGGTGGTACTGGCGATAGGGGCGATAGGGGCGATAAGGGGCGCAGGCACAGGGGGTGAGGGGCAAAGGGGGAGGGGGGAGGGGGAGCGGGGCAGTCCGGGTGAACTACTAGCAGCCACCGGTGATACTGCAAAAGAAACAGGAGGGAAATAGAAGAAGAAGAAAGACTGTTGGGCCCTTGCAGTCTCCCCGAGCGGCGCACTGGCACTCGCACTCCACGGCGACGGGTCGTCGACGTTTCATCTTCTCGCAAGAGGCGTGCTGATGCGCCCATTCTTGTGAGCACTGTGGGTGATGAGAAGGGAAGGCAGGCGCGCGCTTAGAAGCAGCAGCTCGGCGGGGCGGGGCAGGGCGGGGCCAGGGCGGCGACGCGGCCAGGGGAGGAAAGTGCAGCTGGGCCTGGCGGCGTCCTGGACCTGCCCATGTCTATCTATCATTGCCCACCAGATGGACAGCAGTGAGCACACGTGCGAGCTTCCACTCGACAACAAGCATGCACAAGCTTCACGTTGGATCCATCCCCATCCGTCGCCACTCAATCCGTCCGCTCGTTATTCATCCAGCTTGACTTTTCCGGTCGCCGCTACAAAGCTACAAAACGCCGTTCCCCGCTCAAGCTTTGTTTCATGCCGTTGTGTCACATCTGCGTGACGACGTGCATATCTTGGCAGCCTGCACTCCATTTGCTTTGGGCTGTTGTCTCATCTAATTTTTTTTTCTCTTCTTCTTCTTCTTCTTCTTCTTCTTCCTTGACCATTTAATAAGCTGACCTGTCCCGACCCGTCCACCGACTCGGTTGAGTTGATTTGCCTGTCCCTCCGCCAGCGTCCAGCCCGAGACCGATTTACCAGCTCCTCTGTCAACGCATTGACAAGCACGGGTGTCATCATTGTCGTCATTTCGGGACTCGTGGCCTCAGGTCAGAGAAGACACCTCCTTTCTCTCCCTCTTTGCTCGCGCCCTGCGATACCACAAGCCCAGCTGGAACGCGCAGCGCCCGCTCTGCGCCTTTACGCACAAAGACAGCCATGGCAGAAATCCCAGGACGCAAGATCTTCAAGGTCTTCAATCAGGACTTTATCGTCGACGAGAGATATACCGTTACAAAGGAGCTGGGACAGGGTGCTTATGGCATTGTCTGGTACGTTTTCTCTTCTTCTTCTTCTTTTACTTATTTTTTGAGCATCCTTATGCGCGCTTCGCACAAAGCAAGGGAAAATCATTCGCATGACCATTGCCCCGCCACGTTGCCTGCGGCCCCTTTCCGGGGAGGGTTTTTGAGAAGCATAGCTAGCTAATCGCACGCATTCTTTGTACTACAGTGCCGCTGTCAACAACCAGACGAACGAGGGCGTTGCCGTTAAAAAAGTCACCAATGTTTTCAGCAAGAAAATTCTTGCCAAGCGAGCTTTGCGCGAGATAAAGCTGCTGCAGCACTTTCGCGGTCATCGCAATGTAAGCATGGCGCTGCCTTGTCTTTCCCCGCGCACCCCGCTTGAAGCCTGAAGCTCCCCTTAAACGAGGAGCGACAGGCGGCTGATGGGCTGATGGCTGACGCTGCGGATTTGAATACACCAGATTACATGTTTATACGACATGGATATTCCTCGGCCCGATGTATTCAATGAGACGTATCTTTATGAAGGTCCGTGACCGGAATCGTGAAGACTTTGCTGCTTGATCTTGGGTGAATATCGATCGTCCTGTGCTGACACTCGAAATCAATGCAGAATTGATGGAATGCGATCTGGCCGCCATTATCCGATCTGGCCAGCCATTGACGGACGCTCATTTTCAATCATTCATTTACCAGATCTTGTGCGGCCTCAAGTACATCCACTCGGCCAATGTTCTGCACCGCGATTTGAAGCCGGGCAATTTGCTGGTCAACGCTGATTGCGAGCTCAAAATTTGTGATTTCGGTCTTGCACGTGGCTTTTCGGCGGATCCGCAAGAGAATGCTGGCTACATGACGGAATACGTTGCTACCAGATGGTATCGAGCCCCTGAAATCATGCTTAGCTTCCAAAGTTACACCAAAGCGAGTACGTCGCAACCAGTGATTCCTTTTTTTTTTTTTTTTTCCGTTCCTCACTGTTCCCCGCTTCCTCTTCTCCTCCTCCTCCTTCTTTTCATTTCCGCTTGTCAACTTTCCAATGCCTGTCGTGACTTGGTAGAAATTGTTCTAACAGTATTTTTTTTTTCAAAGTTGATGTATGGTCTGTTGGATGTATTCTTGCCGAGCTCCTCGGTAGTCGACCCTTCTTCAAAGGTCGAGATTATGTCGACCAGCTTAACCAGATCCTGCACATACTTGGCACTCCCAATGAGGAAACTTTGTCTCGCATTGGCTCGCCCCGTGCCCAGGAATACGTCCGCAATCTACCTTTTATGCCCAAGAAGTCCTTCCCTAGCCTGTTCCCGCAAGCCAACCCCGACGCTCTGGACCTTCTCGACAAGATGCTGGCCTTTGATCCTTCTTCACGTATTAGTGTGGAGCAGGCTCTTGAGCACCCATACCTACAAGTCTGGCACGACCCCTCGGACGAGCCCGACTGCCCCACCACATTCAACTTTGACTTTGAGGTTCTCGATGACGTTGGCGAGATGCGCCAGGTAATACTCGACGAGGTCACGCGATTCCGTCAAGTGGTCCGCACTGCCGCTGGTCCCGGAGCTCCGGGAGGACAAGGCCAACCTGGCGCTGCAGGACAGGTACCCATGCCCCAGGCTGGCGGACAGTGGAAGGCGGAGGACCCCCGGCCTCAGGAGTACGATGCTTCTCAGGGTAACGCTCTGGAGCAGGATCTCCAGGCGGGTTTGGATGCGTCTGGAAAATGAAAAAAAAAAAATTAGAAAAACTATAAAAATATGAAAAATGAGAAGAATAAAACAACCCCCGATCGAAAAAGACTCCATGATTATGCATGATCGGAAAGCCAGGGAATGTACATAGACTTGCAGGCACGTCGAGAGAGAAAATTCAATGCATCTCTCATGGAAGGAGAAGGAGACGAGCAATAAGGGCTTTACCATAGTGATGTAACTGGGGCGTTCAATGCAATAAGATTCAGGGGCACGGAGGACATTGCATCGCATGCATTGCATTTATCGGATACTGCCATCATTGACCAGGTATGTATGCACGACATTTGGGTTGTACCTGGCCAGGTTAGGATAGATCGGTACCAATGCCCCAAAGACGAGTTAGTTTGGACCACTCATGATGTCGAGACGGGTGGTCCAGCGGGCTGGCCAAATTTAGCACAAGGACTAGACTACATCTCCGTGGCTCGGCGGGCGACCCTCGTGACGAACTTGGACCGACGAAATAGAATGAAATGGAAACATGGGATGGATCATGGCGTGTGAATTACGGGCGTGTCCAGGCGAGAGAAGCTCTGTGGTGTGCACGGGATGTGTTTGCTGAAGGTGAATTTGAGAAGAAAGGGAAGCAAGAAGAGAAATATAAAGAAAATAATAATAATAATACAGTATTGAGAAAAGTGTGTAGAGTGTGTAGAGTGTGTAGAGTGTGTAGAGTGTGTAGAGTGTGTAGAGTGTGTAGAGTATGTAGAGTATATAGAGTATGTAAAGTATGTACAGTATGTACAGTATGTAGAGTATGTAGAGTATATAGAGTGTATAGAGAATATAGAGTATACAAAGTATATAACGTACATATTAATATACACACAAAGACAAAGGACAAAAGAAATAAAAATAAACATAAAAAAACAAGAGCAAGGGAAGAAGCAAACACGGAAAAACATGTCTATACAGAAATGAAGCCACGGTCGTTGGATTGTGCGCAGCGGGGAATAAAATTAGGGTTTTTTGCTTGTTTCGCTTTATTGCGTGTTGTTTCTTTCTTTAGGCGGGGGGGGGGGATGGTGTTTTAGACTTATATCTTCGAATCGTGTTTAAGAACAGTACTGTAAAGTAGTATTTTCGGATCCGTTTTCGTTTGCTGGTACCTTCGACTGCTGGTAACATAGTTTGACAGACATGCTGAAACAATCGTTGTAGAATGTTTACTACGTATATATCTATGTACAAGACAAGACGCCTGCCACGTCGAAGAATAGACGAGGGGCGGATTATTCGGATAATGAGGATGAGAAAGACTCGAGAAAGAAGGGTGGGGAAGACGAAAAGAGGAAAGGGGAATAAAGGGGGGAACGAAGGGGGAATAAAAGAATATGAAAAAGAAAAGAAAAGAAACACGGAAAAAAGGGAGGAAGAGACTAAAGAATGAAAAAAAATAAATAAAGATATATCTAGCCATAATGCACATTGGACTGCTTCGGCCCATGTTGAACTCCTTTGGGTAGTTTCAGGGCCCAGGCTAACTAAAAAACCAGTACATGGCGGTATACGTGATGCTATCCTGTCCAGCGGCCCTATAACAGCCACGACTGGACCCCCCCGTTGTCAAGACGCGGTAGACGTACCTGACGCGGCCGACGCTGCCGGGTTGGGCGTCGAGCTGCAGCCAGGGGACGGCAGCGGTGTCCTGGGGACCTTTGTTGGCGGCCCTGGGGGCGTTGACTGCGGCCAACTTATTCGCCAGGACGTTGGTCTTGCCGTTCCCGAGGATAAAGTTGGCCGTGCCGGCCGAGGTGAATAGATGGTGGCCCAGAACGGGGAGGGGCTTTATGCCCCATATTTGGAGAGGGGCATTCTCCGGGAAGGGGTGGGTTTGGGAGGCACCGGGGGAGTCTGGCTCGGCTCGGTCCGTGTTGGAGTAGTTGAGGTTGAGGGGCACGATGTGCGACCAGACGGCGCGGCAGGGGAGCCCGTCCCAGTCCTGTTGGGAGAGAGAGTCGCGGTTTTGGCCTGGATGGAGGGCCGTGATGTCGTAGAGCATGGCGAGGGCGCCCGTGGCGATGGGAGTGGCGCCGACGCTGGAACACGTATAGTTTTGGAGACCGAAGCCGAGTGCGATGTGGAGCAGCTGGGAACCGACCGGCGGTTGAGGGAGATTGTTGGCTAGGAAGTTGATGATGTATGAGTATAACAGTGCCCTCCCCCACACCCCGTGACCACGGACCAATCTCTCTCCATCAAGACTTACCACCCTCGATCTGGGGAAGAGCCAGAGGAGCCTTGGGTCCCGGCGCACAGGAGCCGGAAGGCAGACCAAACACCAGAGCGGCGAACAGAACAAGGAGAATTCGCGCCGAAATCGACATGATTCTGGTTCGTCCGCACTCCCGAGAAGAAAATATGAGGAGATGCCGAAGGGGATATGAGAAAGAAGACGAAGACGTTGAAGAATCGGGAGGAAGGGATAGCTTGAAAGGAGAAAAATGCAAGCCAGCTCACATCAGAAATCACATACAGGTTCTCATTGCAGATGGGTCTTTTCCAGAATGTCTCGGGAAAAAAACGCCGACTTGCTATACTCTTAAATCAATCGAACTGGGTAAGGCAGAAGGCAGAAGGGCAGCAGCTTCTACATTCTGGGACACACCGGCAAAGGGTACGTACATTGGTGTTACAAGAATAGCATCCACGCCGATGTTGAATCGAATTTGATGTCCGGTGTTACCTGGTTACATGTACGAACTTACGATTGGCCGTGTACCCGCCTAGGCGCTTACAACGACAACGGCGTGCAGTAAGCTTTTAGTAGCCCTGGCCCGTGGCCCTCGACTGTCGGTCACCGCCCCGGTTTTCTGATCTAGTGGGTGCCGAGGGACGGCAGCTTGAGCCTTGAGGCCGGATAATGATCAACATGCCAGAATGAGGAGGACCGGTTGCATGTCAGCAACGAGATGCAATATCTTTGATAGAGGCAACCGATGATGAACGAGATGAGACGGGGAGTGGTGTTGTCGATGGTGATGCTGCAAAGACCCTTGGTATCGAATTGGTGGGCACTCCGACAAGTTTTGGTTTTTCTCTTCTTTTTCGCTTTCCATTTTTGGCGTGGTTATCGTGAGTCGTGATAGGCTCAACATAAATGTCCGTCTTGGTTGAAGCCCTTTTGTATGTTGCAACATTGAAATGTTCCCCTACAATGGGACCACCAGGATGACCCTTCCAAGGCTCCGAAGTCGAGGAATTTCGGACAGTCAGTGACCAGCGCCGCCCGTGTCCATTCGTTCACATGTGCCCCGGCCGGCCCATGGCGAGACCCTAGCGTTGCATCGACTTCAATTCCCGACCCTCTCATTCGTTCCCGCCGATGGTTTCAAATGTTTCGGTGTTTCGTTCAACGGGCGCTTCAGCTGTTTTATTTTTAAACCCGGCCGCAGTCGGGGCCGCCGTTCATCTTCTGTTTTGAGACGCACCGCCCCGAACCTGCTCCTCGGCTTGATCCATGGCGGCCAATGACTTGCCGCCCAAAGACGATGAGACAATGACATTCCAAACTGACCGGTTTGTGCCAGCAAAGGATCAAATCCATCTGTAGACGCAGACCCACGGAAGGAAATGCTACTCTTTGGTTATCAAAAGCCTTCCCATCCTTTAGGGCTTTCAGCCTCTGTTCGCGCCCGGAAACGGTCGGGCGGGCGAGATAGCATTTGGTCCGACCATGAAAGTATCTGCGATAGGTAGGTAAGAAATGAGAATGTAAGCGACAAAAGCCACTTTTACCATGATGGTGAGGGGGACGGCCATATATCTGGAGTCCGAGCATTGGCCTGGTATAAATAGATAGATATGTATACAGCTCCAGTATGACTATGGGGTACCCTGCTCAACAGCGAGACGGAATGAGGTGTCCAGTATCTATAATGATCAATGTGATGGTCAGACAGATGGCTACATCATGCAGGGAGCACCTCGTGGCGATAGCGTGCACAACCAGCTTCAAGATTGGTTCGACCAAGAATCTGACATACCTGATCGGAGACATGCATTGATAGACGAACATGCATGCAATTCCCACGAGAGATTTCTTCGGCAGGGTAAGGTTGCTTTTTGAAATCCCATGTCCTGCTTGCTCGCGGTCTGCCCGAACCATGGCTCACTCAGCTCAGCTCGTCGGCTCGCGACTTGCTTCGTCAGCAGGATGGTCAACTGGCAAAGACACTGTAAACTAGGGAAACCTGCGGGAAACCTACATGTGTAAGTGCCGAGTTGGGTAGATGGGCGCGTGTGCTTATGTTGGCAGTTTCCCCCTTTCAACCTATCCCCAGTGCACTCGTGTACCTCGGATGTGGTTGACGTTGTGGGACTGAAGCCATTGATATGATTTGGCTTTTTTGGCATAGCCACGAAAACGATTTGCGATGCTTTTTTCTTTTTTTCTTTTTTTCTTTCTTTTTTCTTGATCAAATCCCAGTTTCTTTCATTGTGCTGAACATGCTAATCTTGGCGGGCCGGCTGCGACTGGCACGTTCTGGCTGGTGCTCACTGCTCAGACGACAAGGCGAGACCGCCGAAGTATCCGAAAATTGACCTGCAGGGTCGTTTTTGGTCCTGCGCTTCGTGGTTTGTGCAGCAGGTGCTGAATTATGATGCCAAACACGATGGAACAGTGTGCAGGAGTCAGCTCCATGAGCAAAAAGGGCTGGAACTTGGAAGCGACAAAAAAAAGTCCATTCACCGGCCTGGATGGGTTTTTGGTGGAGTGGGGCTTTCATTTGAACTTGTACAGTGGGTCGTGACGAGGAAGGAGCTGAGAACATTTCGCTCCTTATCCTGCCTTCAACGACGTCTGTTTTTTCTGTTCGTTTTTTTTCTTCTTCAGAATCCGCAGACATGAGTATTTGCCAACACCTTGGCCCAACATGAAGAGAATCACACAAGCCCCCTGCTGGCATGTTGCCATTGCTGGTCCAGTGAAGGCAGTGGGCACTCCCAGCCCATAAGGCGAAAGTTGTATCCTCTGTCATACCTGCTGCTCTTTCTCTTTTCTTTTCTTTTCTACCCTTTCCTTTTCTTCCTTTAGTTCATTTGATTTCAATTCATTTCCTTTCCTTTATTCTCCCCTTTCGCAGAATATCACACCACCACCGTTCCATGCCCCACGACTCCAGGGCAGCAAAAGTCCCCCACACCATGATATTGTAATCGGCGACCATTCTTTTATATGTATAGCTATATTTGCTAGTGTCGCGGCAACCACATGAACTTCCCTGCGGCGCTCGTTCCCCCCTGTCTCCTTTGTCCCTCTTCAGCTCAGGCCGATGCCTCGAATCCCCCCCCCCCCAACCGCCACCGACCGTTTGAACGCCGGCACTTTCCATGCACGCATGCTGTTCGCATAAGATCATGTACGTCCGCCCAGGAACATCCGGCAAAAGTCGAATTTTATTCGTGGGCTGAGACCAAAGGCCATGAAAGACCAGTATGCATTTGTGCAACAGCACCGGTCACGCAACCCCGCTTCGCCAAAGGACATATCCAGTGATCCGTGATCCACCAACGGAGATGAGCACAACGCGTGCTTTGCTTGGCGGTTGCAGCTCAACCCATCACCGCAAAGTACATCCGTACACACACCTTCTGCCAAGGCGCGCACCCTGAGCGTATCCTGTACAGTGGCATTCCTTAGATACGCGAGAAGGCCATGTATTTCTGTGCCAACAGGCACTCGGAGCTCGGGGCAGACTTGCGACCGCACGTGGTGATGGAAGTTTTTTGTCGCGACAACTCTTCTTGTACGCCCCATGTCCCGCCCACGCTCCCGCATTCGCAACTTGCACCCCACCCCCTTCCATGGCCCCGCATCCGGCTCATGTCTGACCAATGATGTAACTCCGCTTTCTGTCCCTAACCACACCGTACCCCACTCCTTCTTTTCTTCTTCGACCAGACGGACTGGACCAGGCTAGAGTAGGCTAGACTAGACGGAACGATGCGATGCGATGCGCCTGCCGCTCTTTAGGCCGACGGGCTGAGGACGGGGGAGGGGGTTCAGAATGGGCAGGTCCATCTGGAAGAAGTAAAAGGGAAAAGAAACGAAGAGCCAGAACCAAAGCCAAGCCAAGCAACCCTCCCCATGTCTTAACTCCGTCTGAAAGCCGCGCCTCCCATGCCATGCCATGCCATACTTGCATGCTTCCATCTGTGCAATGTGATCATCGGCGTCATCGTGCTGCTCTGTGCATTCATCACGACAGGTCCCTGCACCGCACCGCCAGGTCCAATGCCCGAGTCATACCAGAACGATGACCAGACCATGCCATATTTTACAACCGCAATTCAACCCAGTTCATTCCCGGTGGCTTTGTTCCATAATCATTTCACTTTTTTTTCTCCTGCTTTGGTCTTTCTCCATGTTCAGCTGTCCGCGTCGGCCACTCAGCTGTCCGCGTCCGCCGATTCCGGCAGACGTAGAATGTAGCACATTTCTATACTCTTCCATAGAGAATCGACTACAGCTGAAAATACAATCTGCTGGCATCATAGTTCTAATAAACAAAAATCGAAAAAAAAGAAAAGAAAACGGAACCGTGCATGAAAATGTTTACGAGGATAACACGAAAGCGCACGAGGATAAATGTATAAATATCGTAATACGCTATGATGCACTTGAATACGACATGTATTCCAAAATTATGCACACAAAGAGGGACAACAGAGAACACCAACAGACACGCTCACTCGTTTTGCCCCGTCATGGTTCATGGTCTCCCATCTCGCATCTCGCCGCCAGCAGCCTTGTTGAGACGCCATAATATAGATGGCACGATGGATCGCACGAGAACGCAGTAACTTGGCCACATGGATGAAAAATATCGACAAAGTCATTCTTTGACGTAGAATTAGACAAAAAATCACGTTCCCCCACCCCCCCCCCTTTCTTTTTGGTTTGAAGATATCAAAGGGAAACAGCATTCCGCTTGCTCAGTTGGAGATTTTCAAAGTGATTAGCGACAGGATGACAACAAGGAATACTGTGGCGATATAGAGCTGTACTCGATGAGTGTATTCCAAGGACTGGGAAGAAGAAGATGATGATGATAAAGCAGAAGAAGAGAAGAAGACAAGAAGCGCTGCAGAAATGTGTTGCGAGCTCGTAGATGGGTTTATCGGAGTTACATAAGGTTGGGCATGTTTTGCGACACGTGTTGCAGCGGTGCGGCCATTGGAAGTTGGGGTGTGTGCAAAGCCGTGTTGCTCGAGAAGCTTCCCGACGTTCGGAAACTGTCATGCCCAAACAAATCTCTCGATACCCCCTCGAGAATGAGCATGTCACTTCGGAGACACCCTGTCAGTGTACTCGACTGTCTCAAGAAGCTGATGGTCCGGGCAAACAGGACCTGCAATAGATCCATGGGCACCCAATCTCGTAGCACATTGGTCTGCGAGCAGGCCGAGAGGACCAAGAGGTTTCCCCATTGACTGTAGAGAAAAGAAAACGCCGACTCGTCAGTACGTCGTGTTCATGACACCAGTTCTAAACCATCCTCCTAGAATCTCGTGGCTCACTTACGCATGCGCTGTACCAAAGACGTTGGTTATGATTGGACGTTCAGGCCCCAGATTATGGAGTGCTCTTGTACTCTCGATCAAGGCCTTGATCCCTCGTTTCGCGTATTCCTTGACCGTTTCCGGAATCTCCGTGGGAGACTTGGTCGAAGGATCGATGACGGGTGCTGCCACGCTGTGACGAAATTCGGATATGGGGAACCCGCCAGGGCCCGTCGAGTTGTTTTGCATTGAGTCCGACCAATGCAAAATTTGACGAATAAATGGTCGATACGTGATCACTTGGGCACCCCAGTATTTGGCACGTAACCGTGCTGTCAGGAGATCCCCGGCCGGTGGATCATCCTCTTTGAATGCAAAGGTTTTCGTCACCCACTTCATGTCCGATACGGCATCCGCGACTGAGCCCACATTATTGAACTTGGGGTCCAACTCCTCTGGGTTAACGTTCCTCGGACTCTTATCCGGTGCATAGAACATACGATGGATACAATTCAAGTGCGTGCGAAGGTACAGCTGGGCCGGATAGCTGTCAAGCACTTTCTGGTCAAAACCCTCCAGCATGCTCATATTTGGGTGGGGCATGTCATCTTCATACGAAAGAAGTCCGGAAGGAGGTAGCTGTAGTTCTGCGATCAAGTCGCTAGGGACAATCATGATTAGCCCCACAGACACTCAAAGCCGGCGACATTTTTTGTTCCCTTGAGCTTACCTTTCCAACTGCAGGCACGTCCAGAATGCCAGAGCAAGCTGATTATATTTTGTCTCGTGAATCATGGTCATCGTGTGCTTCAGCCGACGAAGCTTTTGTAGGCTCCTAGTGAGAACAATTAGCGGTTTGAAAGGTAATTTTTTCCCCCACGTATGTGTGTGAATGTGTTGATGACAGAAAGTGAAAGGAAAAGAAAAAAGAAAGAGCGACGACAGGAGTTCAAGAAAAAAGAAATTGAAAAAAAAAAAAAGACGTACGGCCTCATAATGACCTGCAACTTGTGTCCCGCTTGGTGGATAAAGGCAAAGCTCTCCATGGGCCGAGCCAGTTGCCCGTGGTACAATCCGGCAAAGATAAGAGCATAAACATTCTTCATGTTTTTGTAAGCTCCTATATGATTTCCCAAAATATCGGTGGCAAAGGCGAAATATTCCAGTCCAGGGATCACTTCGTAGTTCTTTTTCAAGTTCATCGATTGTCGACCTTGGCCATTTCCACTCCCGTGAACGGAAGATCGGCGACTTCGCCCCCCACTGCGCTCTGGTTCCCTGGGCGAGGCCAATCCCGACGACTGACAAGCGGATGATAAGCTAGGAGGCGAGCCTTGAGCAGGCGATTGAGACAGAGTGTTTCTTGTCAAGGGACTGCCACGCCAGTTCGTTTCAGTCTGGTGCACAGCGTCCGGAATATATTCTCTGTGTTGGCAAACTTTGCCAAGCGCCAATATGGTCAAGATGAGGGCATTGTGTATCGATCTTTCTGGCCTGCCCCACGTGGCACCGCTCGGTGTTGGCGATACCTCGAATTCGTCGGAGGCCGGTGACCTCTTTCGCTTTGAGCCCGCATTGTTGACGGCGAAGGAAGCTGCCGCAGCCTTGGAGGGTTTAAGAGGCGTTGACCTTGGCGGTAATGATTCCAGAAAATGTTGCACCCATTCGCGGAGGACTTTGGGCTGTATGATGGGATGCATGTTGAGTATGTGGTCCTGAAAAGTCTGCACATAGCTCCAAACCTTTTGTTCGCTGAAATCCGGGTTCCCGTCGCTGGCGAGAACACCACCTTTGTACTCCACAAACTGATCTGCTGGACTCATTCCGCCAAGATGACCCCAATCTGCAGCTAAAGGAGAGGACGTCGCTGTATCAGATGAATCGTCGGCCACGTCGAGCTGGCAATGATCTATAGGAAGAGTCGGCTGAGGACGAGAAGGATGAGAGTCCTCTCCGCGTCCGTAGACTATCAGGACGCCTCTGTTCTGCTCGGTACTGATTGGATATTCGCTAACATGCCGTATGCCTGCTGGTTCTAGATGCGGCCTGACAATGTCACGTATCACGGGCCAGTTGAGGAGTAAACCAGCCAGTGTGGTGTGATTCATTGGAATTGCAGGTTCTCCGGGAGGGACCAGCTCGCCCGGTTCTTGTTCCAGCTCATCTTCTGCCATGAGTTGCATCGGTGGGCGTTCTGGGTATTCGCGCGTAGTTTCGTCGTAGTAGTGGTGCTCGGATCCTTCTTCAGCCGGAAATTGGGAGCCGTGCATTGCTCGGAGCTCTTCATCCGCAATAGAATCAGATTTAGTGCGACCGCCATTATGCTGACTTACACACGACTCCAACTTGCTCAATCGATTCTCCAGGTGAGATTCCAGGCGCTGGACGTGATTCAACAAACTTCCAATGTTGCTCTGCACCGCCTTAAGTCCCTGGAGGATATCGGCCTGAGCCTTGTCCGTGCTTTTAAAGAGGACGAAAAAACGTTAGAGAAATACAATCGCAAGGATAGACTACTGTGAGAGGAAAAACGTACGCTTTGGGAACCGGATCACGATAAAGGCATTGTGTCCCTTTATCCCGACATGTCTTACATGGTTTATGTTCGTCGCACTTTGCCTTCAGCTGACGGCATTGTTCGCATGCCTGCATTGCGCGTTAGTATAATCATTACTTTGATGTGCGGGTCACATAAACACCGAGTGAGCGAGAGGAAGTTGTGGTTGCAAAAACAAACGATAAAAAAAATTAAAGAGGGCCACTTGGGAGAGTCAGATTGACTAGTACCTGTGATGCTCTATTGTTCTTCTTCTTTGTTGACGATGAGGAAGCGTAGACTCCATAGAACTGTTCTGATACCGGCGTGAAACCCGTGCGAGCCTCGTACGGTGTCTGGTGTGTGACTGTGGGAGCCTGCCACGTCGAAGGGCGGTAGACTTCAGGCGTGGGAGCGCCTGTAATACCATTCTCATATCCCATGTGTCGCTGCTGGCCCTCGACAGAGTAGGTAACAGGTTGGTGTTGAGGAGGGGCAGGAGGAGGAGGCGGCGGCGGTTGTGATGTTGAATGATGAGGATGATGCGGATGATGATGTGAGGACGACAGAGGGTGGGGTGTTGGAGGGGGCAAGGAATCAGACGCATGGCCAGTCGACAAGTTTGGTCGCCGGCCCTCGTCGCCCGAGTCACGCTTAGTCACGGAGTCCCGAAGGATGAATGAATGGTGATACGACGGGAGGGCTGCCGGAGATGACTGGTTTGGATGGTGATGTTGTTGCTGCTGCTGTTGCTGCTGTTGCTGGTGGAGAGGAGGTCCAAGCTGCCGAAAGTGATCTTGCATGGGAGCAAGTGTCTCCTGTTCGAGATGTCTTCGATGGAGTTCAGAATGGTGAGATTGCGCATGACCATGTACGGCCGATGGAGCGGAGTCAGCAACAGGGCCTGAGAGCGTGAGAGGAGGATGAGGAGGAGAAAGAGGCGAGGGAGAATGCTGATGGAGGCCTGAGGGAGGACCGGATCCGAGGCTGTTGTGACGAGGAGGATATGGCTGTTGTTGATATACGCCTGGGCCGGAATGATGGTGTGAATGAGCAGTGGCCGAGGACGGAGGAATAGGCTGAGTTGGCGTAGTTTTTGAATCATGAGTCTGATGAGGATGGGGAAGAGAAGTTCCTTCTGGCGCAGAGGAGGCAGACCAAGACCCCAGACGAGGTCGTTTACCGTTGGGACCTGGATCCATGTTTGTGCGTTCAAGGTACAGCCACGGGACGCAGATACATACATCAGGGACGAGGCAAAGAGTGACGAGGCGAGAAGCGGCGAGGGCCAGTATCCATGGGCCGGAGGGCGCGAGACGATGGACACCAGAGGAGTAAGTCAAGTAGCAGCAGGCAGCAGGCAGCAGGGCAGAGGTAGTTGGGTAGTACTCGGTAGTTGGTACCAACAGCACACGGGCAGCACTGGCAGCCGACGAGTACCAGGGGACTGGACGGACTCGGGCGTCTTTGCTGGGGAGTCGAAGAGGCTGTTGGCGCAAGACAGAGTGATGATGGATGACCGGGCAGGATCCAGAGCTCCGGAGAGTCGCAAAAGGCTTGACCGCAGAGGACTGCTGCTGCTGGCCCGGGGCGTGCGAGAAGTGAGGTCGTGGCGACCAGGGACTTGGGGACTTGGATGGACTTGGACCGACATGGATCGCGCGCGCCGGGCTGCCCTATGCTGATGACATGAGCCGTCGGGTGAGCTGTCGCTGTTGCTGCCGCTTTGTTGCTTATGCGTGGCCTGGTCGATGCGAGGCGAGCGAGGATGGGATGTGCTGAGGTGCTGAGTCTGGGTCTTTGTCGTCTTCTTGATCAACCCCCTCCCCTCCCCCCTCTCTCCTCTTTCCCTCCGGCCCTCCTCCTCCTCAACTCCTGTGTCTGGCCTTCGGTGCAACAGAGGCTCTGGATGCCGTGTGGGAGCTGTGGGAGGCGGGTGAAGCGTGGTTGTTTGACGACATATGGAAAGGCAGATTTTGAAGGCAGGACCCTTGGGTGGGACCCATCACCAACGAAGCGGCGAAGTGGCTTTGTTGGAGCAAGCAAAGTGGTTGGGCAGAGGTCTGGTGGCGGCAGTTGGCAACTCGCAGCTCGCAGGTGGCGACGGGTGGCGGCGGATGGCGGCGGATCAATGGCAAATGGAAATTGATGGCGGAGCTGGGGCTGGCAGCTGGCAGCTGGAGCTGAGCTGTCGAGAGCTGTCGAGAGCTCCCTAGAGCTGCGAGCTGCCTGGGCCCTGGAGCCCTCTGGTTGTCACCAGAGGAGGCAGCGCGCACAAAGCGGACGTGGTGGGGCCCGGCTGAGACGACTTCGGACTCACAATTCCACGAGCATCATTAAGTAGCCTCCATCCGTTCATTGTCCGCGTGTCCGCATGTCCGCATGGACCGACCAGACCTTGATTTACACAGCAAGGGATGTACTATGTATGTACCTACCTACCTGCCTGCCTGCCTGCCTACCTACTGCCTAGTAGGTATCTGTTTTGATGGTATGTTGGTGTTGGAGGCGCACATGGCTTTTGTACCCCGTTCCTGTACTGCTTGCTGACGGCGGGCTGGGAGCACACCGAGGAGACCAGATCAGACCAGATACCTTGCCTTGCCTTGCTACGGCGAGGCGAGACGAGACGAGACGACAAATTGGACTCTGAGTGTGACTCGAGTCATCAGTCCAAGCACAGTTTCCTGTGTTGGTCTGGTCTGCCCGTCTGCATCATCTGCACCTCCACGTCGACGAGCGACCAAGTACCGAGACCGTGGTACAGTGCCTGTGCTGGAGTCTTGTGCGCGAATTGCAAACCGCAGCTGTAGAATGCGAGTGCAACCAGCCGATAAGCCAGTCTTGATTTTTTGTGCGTCAAGTATACGCGTGGCTGGGTAGGCACTTGGGGCACTTTAACTACTTAACGAAGGTAGCTGCATCTATTCATTTTTTATTTCTGCTTTTTATTTTTTCATTTCTGTGCCTACTAGTCACTTGCTCACAAAATTCGTCATTTGCAGGCCGTTCCCAGCCTCGTTGGCAGTCATGAAAAAGGAAGAAACCCAAAAAATAAGAAATAAAACAATTACAAACGAGAGAAAAGATTCAAAAATAAAAATAAAAACAAAGGAAAAACCAAAAAGGCCCAGATCAAGGCTCAACAAACACGTTTGAGCGCAGAAAGCCACCGAGCGGCTGTCGATCCCAGGCGAGCCCAATTCAGCCCCATTGTGCAGCGCAGCGGCAGCAGGAATACTAGGACCAAAATCTCACGGAAGAAAGAAAAGAAAGAAGAATGAAGAGAAAAACTCGGCCTTCTCTCATCAACAACCCGGACGGGACTATCCCCAAAGAACCCATGCAATACCCGGCGATCGACCAGGGGCGGGCGGTGGCCTGTGTCTGACCCCTGAGGACATCCTCGTCCATCCAGTCACGCTCCACGGCGCGGCATGGATTGAGCGGTCAGCCAGCCAGTCCCGACCAGTCACCAGTACCCGATGTGCAACAGCCCTTTCTCCTCCACTGTCCAGCCTGCCAAAGAAAGAAGGAACCTTGATGGGAAAAGGAAAGAAAGACTGACTGCATGCAGAGGGAAAAGACCAGGAGCCAGTGGGAATTGGCATCAGCAGATATAGTCAAGGTGGGCCGCGAAGACGATAAGGCACAAGACCGGGATCATCAGAAAGAATACATGCACGCCCCATGCTTTGGCAAACACACCCCTCTTCCCTCTTCCCCTCAGTGCTCACTGCTCACCAAAGTGACCACACCACACCACATTTCCTCCCTTCCCCATTTCCTCTCCCCCCATCCCGGCCTAAGAATAGATTTTCAAAATCCTTAGCGTGAGTATTACCGTTCTTAGGTATAAACATGAAAATAAGAAAAGAGGTACGGTACACCCATTTCCTCTATTTCCTCCCCCGCCGACCGCTATGCGTCGCTTTGTTCCTTGCGCACCGCGTGTTTGGGGGCCGAGGGGCACCGGCAGATTGTTCGGAAGCCGTCTCAACTCAGGATGGACTAGAGTCGACAGCCAATGCTTTTATTCGCGATTGAAATGATGAGTCGTATGTCGCATAGGCCGTTATGCTACCTCGTCACACGGTTGGTTCGGTCTGTTCTTGTCTGCCCTTGTCTCTTGTCTGCCTTTCTTTTTTTTTCCCATTACACGTGGTCATTATATGTGTTCATGTACATATGATTAGCCGCTAATCAGGTTTCGGCATACTTGGTTCTCTCGTCGCGTTTTCTGTCTTGTCTCTGACTTGCTGGAATTCGCCTGCGGCGCGTACCGGACCGGCAGCTGGGGAACGGATCCGGTTGCCAGAAATAGGAGAATCAAGCTTTTCTGTGGATGAGCCAAGGAGTCTACTATCCTCAACTAAGACAGATCAAGGTTAGGTCCTGGGGCGGCATGGAAACGGGCCACCAGCAGTTTTCGAAGAAGAAAAAAAAGGAGAGAAAGAGAGAGACCTAGAAGTGGACTCTTCATCTCCCGGGATTGAAAGGTACTTGATTAAAAAGGGCCTTTTCTTTGACGACTACCCTTTTTTTTCTTCTTCTTCTTTGCATACGACGCAGCTGATGGAACAGGGACGATATGATGACACCTCCCAAGGTCGTCGCAGCCCTTATATCTTCGGCATAAAATACTGCACGTCAATTGCCATGGCCAGCAATTTTATATGAATGTAAGTTTGCATGCTGCGCAGTATGTACGCATATACAGTGGGTGTATGTATGTACATGCAGCATTTTGGTCAACGTCTCGCTGGGCGATGGGGGGAAGTTCGTTACCGTTCACCGTTTGGGAAATAAAGAACCTGCTCGATAGGCAGTCATTGGCAACGCTCCGGCGCAAAGTCATGATGCGGTTGGATTCTTCTGCTGCATCACGGAACTTGGTGTCTGATTACTACTGTGCGGTGACCAGGAGCTGTCTGGAGTATGTACCTTTCTGATATGGTTCTAGACACAGTCACGTAATGAGGTAAAACACGCAGCGGCGCGCAGGAATGTGGAGCGGAATTAAACGGGCGGAGAAACAAAATGGCACATTCGATTTCGTCGGCCCCGACGCGACACGAGGCAGCAAGCAAACAGGCATGCTAGCCACGCGAAGTCGTCTGGTCTTTTGACGCTGAGCTTTGATGAAGCATGGCCCGACTCACCCGCACTCCTGTCCGTGAAACCCGACACCCGCCGACGCGACAAGTTGATGTACATTGTACATAGTCATGCGCATATCCACGTCTCGGCATTGCCGACCAAGATGGCAGTCAGCGAGGCCGTGACCGAGTCGCGATCTTGTTGGCCTCGCCCTCAACTAATGGTGTTTGACGTGGCGGCCTCGGCAGCGCGTGGCACAAGATGAACATCGTTATTAAGAATAAGATAACGATAATAATAATAATGTCACAGCATGGAAAGACTATATGTACCTATGCTACAGACTAGCTCGGGCCTGCCTGTGTATGGAAGAAGGAAAGAGTCCGCGCAGCAGACTCATAGCTTTGTTTGTGCTTCTTATGGACGAGACGAGGGGCTTGCTCAAGCTGCAGGTCAGTCAAGCATCTCCACACATCCAAGGATTGGGGTCTTTCCCCCCCTTTTCTCCGCTGCAGACTTCGTGTCTGCCGTGATGGCCGGATATGAGTGACGCACGACACAAGACCACAACACCACGACTCCTTGTTTGCGTTTTGGCATACCCTCGCTGGCTCCATCCGAGAAGATGATTCGAATGGACCCGGGAGACACACACACACTTGTTCTTAGTGGGGAAAAAAAGGGAGCACTGTCATACACGGACGGGAGCACATTGATTTCGTCACTCGTGCATATCAACAACGGGTGTGGTGATACTGAGCGCATGGAGTGCAACAGAACTGAGAGGGGGCCAGGAGTCAGGAGTCAGGACGCAGGACGCAGGAGGAGGGAGTTGCATGTCTTGGTTCATCTAGTATATCTTTGCACATCGACTTTGGATTCCACAGCCGTACACGGTGCGACCATGATCAAACGCGTGTGTGTGCCCTGGCCTGGCAACCTGAGCCAGGCAGCGAGGAGAGATGCCTAGCACAGAATCGGACAAAGACGAGGTCGGGAGGAGAGGTTGGCGGGAAGAATCAATGCGTGTGGTATATCTTTAGTGCGCTTCTCCTAAAGTCCCAACGTTGAACCTGTTGTTACAACTCTCTGCTAGGTAGGTCGGTAGGTGCTAGGTAGCGATCATGGAGATCAAGCTAATCAGGTATTTTTCCTGAGTACAGCACTCCTCGTGGTATGGAGTCGGGTATATATCCATGGGCCGGTAGGGGGGTAAGTATTTAGGAAGGTATTCAAGAGAGAATTCGCCCTATGGCCTGCCATTTCATAAAGTACTTGGTAGCTACACCCGAGTCTCGGGAACAGGGTTCATCAAATAGCTTGGCAAAATAACGCCCTGTTTGGTCGTACAGTACAACCCGTGGATGATTTTGCTCCCGTTGCTTGCGCCACTAGAACGCCATAAGGACCACCTACTAGTAAGGCGCTTTTCCCTATATATCACTTATTAGTTTTTCTGAGGTACCCGAAGTATCTAGGTAGGTAGCGTTGCGCTATGCCATGTTGTCAGGCGAACCTCCCCTAGTCGTATAACGCTGTAAAAAGAAACAAACAGGGGGTGTATTGTACAGACTGCAGAGTCCATCCTCATCCTTGGCAACATGGAACTCGGTCGCGCACACGTGACATGGCAAGGACTGCGAATAGGGACTACCGCAAGGACAGAGCTCTATGTACAGATTCCTATGCCTTCTTATAGACACAAGTACCTAGGTAATGCCTAATATACTATTAGGCCCCTCGCTATATCTTCGCAATGTCTGCTATTACGGTTTGATTGGCTTAAATTCCACCTGGTCAGGCAGAGGGGTGCGATATAACCGGGGTTGCGGTGCATTATACCAACAAATGGGATATATGGAGGGAAGAAGACAGAAAAAAAAGGGCAGGCGCGACAAGCCATCATCTGGCATTTGGCATGGCAGGTGCGTTGCATGGGATGCACCCGTGCCATTGATTGGTTCCCTTTCTTGTCCAAGCCAGTGCTCTGTGGTCTGTGGTGACTGAGCAAGATACAGTGGGTTCAGGTATTTCCGACCATTTTCGGTGGTGTACTGGTGCATACTACCCTAGTAGGTAGAGACTTAAAACCTCAAGGTGTCGGAATGAACTACGACCACCACTATCTGTGTTGAATGTCCTGCTCGTGCTCACTGCTCAGGCTGGACTCGGTAGTGGGCTGAAGCGTGGACGGTGGGACCTACCACCAGACCAAGTTCCTAGTACCTAGACAGGCATAAATCACAACACACCCCCAGCCCAGTCCCCTCAGTCCTCAGTCTCGTAGTCCAGATGGGAACCCAAACCGCCGCGAGGGCCAGGGATGCCGCGTGTTTGTCGTGTCTGGTCTGTCTCTGGAGTCGCGAAGCGTGCGCGCGCCCATGCTCCGTCTACACACACACAGAGTCCACGGAGGAAAGGTAGGTCGGACAATGTGACAGATGCGCGGCAAAGGAAGAAAGGGAATAAAGAACGAAAAGGAAAGAAAAGCAAAGAAAAGAATAAGTTGGCACTAGAGCTGCGCTAGTGATCTGAAACTAAGAGCGGGTATCGCAGGCTAATTTAGTTAGTGCATTGGATGGTTCCTTCCGACCTGGACTTGGACTTGGACTGCGGATGGGATGGGATGGGCTCTCGAGTCTGGATCGACGCCTTCTTCTTCGTTTTCTTCTTTTTTTCCCCTGCATACAACGTCTCTTGTTCGTGTGAACCTCTCCGACAGTTCATTTCCTATAAACGAACAACCACTCACCAATCAACACCGACACTGATTCACTGACACAAACGTGGTCGACTAGGTCCACGCCGTAACCCAATCGCGGTCCAGGAACCAGAGACGCCGTTACATGCGGGTTGGAAGCGCAATACAGAATTTGTCTCTCCAATCGCCTGACACCTTGTCTGGTCTTTTGTCTCTGACCCCGTCTGCCCGTCGCCGGGTCGGATCCACCCACGGGCCACGTAAGACAATCAATCGTTGTTGTTCCCGTGATGGGCCAAAAAGAGGGACCAGACTTGACTCTAGAGCCACATGGAGAGGGGAAGGGGAGCTGCTGGGCTGAATGTCCCGCCTCGTCGATCTCCTTGTCAATGTCTGTTCAGGGCGTTCAGGGCCGTCCTAGGCCCAGTGCCGTCGACCGATTTTCATATCGTGGCAATCTGCCAATCCGGCAACGCCTGACCCCAACTCTCGGCGGTGAGTGGATGAGGCCCGGATCGGCCAGAATAGGCCACAATGCAATCAATTCTCCCTTCCACCCCATATTTCATTCCTGCAATACGGGAAAATCGCAAAAACACAAAGAAAAGAAAAGAAAAAAGAAGAAGAAAAAGAACGAACCAACAAACTTTGATGCCCAACAGCCGACCAAAGCAAGTCCACCAACCTTGTTGACAAAACTTTCAAACTCTTCAGCCGTCCCTGCGACGGGACATTTCGCCAGCAAGAGAAGAAGAAGAAGAAGAAAATCTTTTCTTGAGTGGACATGATATCGATCGATGCTATAGAGTCTAGGATGCCCAGGATGCGACGCCAGGGCTCCAGAGCACCAGGATGAGATGCACGATCCGCGTTGCACGCCCTCCCATTCCCGTTGTTATATGCAGTCGAGCCTGCCAAAGTCCCGTCCCATCGAGTGCAACTGGTATGAATCTGCCATTTCGGTCATGGAGGCCTGGCTCATTCTGGACTCGACGGGTCTGCAATGTGCATGCGCTCGCGCAAGCACTCTCCGCCTGCACGTCTACGCCACTGTAGGCTGCATAATCTAGCGCACCCCAAAATCATTATTTCAGTCACGGATTGAACAATAGGGAAAGGCTTCTCTACTTCTAAGTCCTCACGCCCTGATTTGTGCCCCACCAGTTAATGGGGGCCTTGGACTTTGGACATTCCGCTAATATAATAACAGACTTCATCTCAAGTTTTGTATCTCAAGTTGTTCGTGGTACAAGGTTATGCCGCTCGATGGCCACGGCACCGGCATTTGTTGTCAACTTTTTTTTTTTTCAGCATAGCCGCTTTTTGCAACAGCTGTGTACCATAAACCAACCGCACATGTGCAGAACATGGTACTTTGGCCCCCCCGGGAGCGTGACAAAAACTTCATTAACACTTGTTTTATTGCTCAGACCTCATCTCTTTGACAAATACTCATGCCGGCCATACGTGGGCTCGGAAAGGCGTCGTACCCGCATGTATGTGCTATCCATGGGCACATCCATATATATGTGTACACACATATACCCTTGCACGTTGTAAGAATCAGTTGAGACGCAATGCACCTTTTTTTTTTGTTTTGCTTCTTTCTGGCGACTATAACCGATATAACTGATATGTGGGGTATTGATGCCTATTCGTGTCCTTAACTTTTTTCTCTTCTGTTTCTGTCTTCTCTTCGTCCAAAAGCGACTTCAGAGAAGTTGCAGCTCGTGAGCAAAGCCACCTCAAGCTAACATTTTTGTGCCACCGCTTTCTTTCTTTCTGCACCTCATTCTTCCTCGGTAATTTACTCTCTTCTATTCCTTTCCCCCCTGTCTTTCCTGACTTTTGTTCACTCACTCCTAAACCACGTGCTGCAGGGACCCCCACAATCTCTTCCACGCGGAATGACTCGTCATTTTTTCGTTGGCGCACAGACTTGAATCGACAATTAGGTCATAGAAAGAGCAAATGATGATGCTATTGAAATGGGACAACACAATCAAGCCAACACCCCATCCAAATACGCCTCGCGGTGAGGGCGTCAGGACAATGGCAAGGATAGAGATGACAGGACACTTGGGTCCCGAGTGCCGCGATCTGGCCTACCATCAAATTCTACGCCACAAAGCATTGTTTCAACGGCTGGCCTTGCCGTATTGACGTCTCGAGTTGACCATGAATGCACGTCGTGGCGAACGTGTCTTTGCACAAAACAACCGCCGGGCACCCATATCACCACAGAACTTTGATCTTGTTCTGACTCCGAGCGAACACGTCTTTCTGCAAAGCCCTGACCGTCAAGAAACACCTCTTGTCTGCGCTCGAGAACAAACAGCATCTTGGCACTCACACTACAGCTTTTTGCCACGGCAGATGGGGGCTGAAAAGGGCGCGTGTTTTTTTCTTCTTTTTTTTCAATTTTTGTCCAGCCTGCATTATGCTCTCTTTCGTCTCGTTGCCGCTTCTGCCCTCCAGCCAAATAATATCCCCGTTGCTACTGGATAAACATGGCTTTTCCTCGCAGCAGAGACAGGGAACAGACCCCGGGACAGAGGGAATGTCTTTACGGGGAAAGCTCCTGCTTTGCAGGAGACACTGGCACAAAAGCTAAACGAAAACAAACCCCCACGTAATAGACCCGAGAATTGTGAGCAATGTCGTGAGATCGATATCCCTGCTCCTACCTGTTTCTGCAGTCCAAGTACAAGTCCTCTTTGGATCATGTACATGGCACGCGAGCTGGCGGGCAGAGCGAGCCCTTGCGTCACTGTCAAGGCCCAAAAGCCACCCATCTCGACCCGAATCCTCATATGATACGGTATTTCGAACACGTCGTTTTTGTCCACTGGCGTCGCGCCGTGCGGAAGGTATACGCGGCATCTCCGCTGCAGAATAAAAACGTGGCTGGATGCAGCATGTGTCTTTACCCGGACAAACGGGAAAGTCCAGGTCCAAGTCTGCCAAAGACTTTTGTGAAGTACTGGGACCGGGAAGGGCAGGTTGGTTCATTGGTCGATCAGTTGTTGACGCCCGCATATCTCGGGTGATGTCATTGCATGTCTGTGTGTATGTGTATGTTTGTGTGTGTGTGTATATATATATACATACATATCGTTTCTTGTCTAATTGCTCAAGCAGCTGCCCTCACCGCATATTCCTGCACCGCACTGTATGAGGACGTTTCACGCCGCTATCACAATTCAATCTTACAAGCCACGAATGTCCAGACCCCTAAGCCAGGAAACTTACCTGTCGATTCCGATCAAGGACGCCCAGAGAAAAGACACGGCAGCGAGACTGCATGGATCCCTCGAGAATGTACTGTCCGGTACAGTCTGCCACTCATTCTGCTGGCTGAGGGGAGGGGGGACAGCAAGAAGGGGGCTAATTACCATGTTTTCCGAGTATTGGATCAGGGGACTTGTGTCTAGTCTACGGTATCTTGAGGGGGGGGGGGGGGGGGAGGCGTGATGACCTCTCTGCTGCATGGGCGTATAACATGCGATGCATCAGATGATACGAGACGAAAATCCTCGTGAGTCGCGTGGGTCGTGAGTCGTGCTCTCTCTCATTGTGGTCTGTCTTTTGGAGGGCGCCAATCCGCTGGCCTCTGATGAGTATGACCTGGCATTCGTTTGTCCAAATTTGTCCTCATTCCTGTTTTCTTCTTTTCTTCTTCTTTTTTTTTTAGTATGGTTTTTCTTTTTCTTTTATATCATTTTCTTTCCTTTTTTTTACTGCCCTCCGCCCCCATCATCAGCTAAGGCTGCAACACGGCAGCCAGGATCCCAGAATCCATGCTGATCACGGCCGGCACATGAGGCTAAATGCGTGAGCTCGCTGTCGAACTGTCAGTGTCGACTGTCGAGACCGTGCATATACATGCTCATGTACGATATCTATAACATCTCATGTACGCGAGTCTCGAAGTCTCGAACCCTGTGATGATGAGGGGAAACCATCCTCGCCGGTACGCTGCAGCAACTGTATTGCCCCCAGTCCGCCATCCCCCCATCCCCTTTATCGTTATTCATATTTTTTTTTTTTGTATTCTTGTTTTACAAGAAACCCTCTTACCCAACTCGAAAAACACTACATACCAAGCCCACCCACCATCGACGCCTCGTTCTCGCACGCAATATCCTTTCCGCAGAAACAAGAATCGTCATGTCGTTGCGTAGTGCAGTGCAGTGCAGTGCAGTGGTGTTGATATGGCCGCGCCGAAAAGGGTATCTGACCGATCTCGAGCGTGTGGGGCTGATCTGAGCATCGGGCCAATGGGAGGTGGGGATGAGGGATGGAGATGGCTGCGGGGGCGGTTGGGGCGCTGCTGGGCATTTCGTGGGTGATGGTTGTAACTTGTGCGTGTACGGACATGTGTATGTACTTGCATTTACATGTGTATGTATGTATGTATGTACGTTCATTGTTTTGCCTTTTATATACAATATTGTAATACTGTCCGCTCTGCAAGCCACGGCGTGTCTCTCATGGCAGTGGTGCATCGAAGTGGAATACAAACATACAACCCGGAGCGATCAATCACGAATAAAGGGAACGACCGAGAAAATGTATTCACATGTATTTGTATATATACATAATATCGCATCCCCTGTCTCACATCCAAAGACTCGTCAAGACATGCGCTCCTCGTTGAACTCCTACTTCCACGTTCCGTCACCATTCACGTGTGCCCTCTGGCCCCCAAAACACAACCTCGTCCTGAATCCCGGACACTGGGCAACGGGCACTGGGCATTTGGGACCTCATTGGGCAGATGAAACGCAGGGATGTGGTGTTGGTTCGACGATGTCCAAGCCTCGAGGAGAGGGGCGAGTCCGTCTTGTCTGCCTGCAGTGTGCGGCAATGTGACACGCGCGCTATCTGGACAGGTAGACTTGTTTATGTGTATAAACGTGATTTTTCTTTTGCCTTTCTTTTTTTTTTTTTTTTTTTTTATTTTTTTGTTTTAAAAAAGATGGAAATAAGGAGCGAGACATGACGGAAACGCAAGGCAACCCAAGGAAAGAAAGTGGCAGGCGCACAAGTGCAGTGCTCATGTGCACCCTGAGCCTGCGGATGGGATGCCAGTCCTGCCCTCTCCCGAACGCCCTCGTGCCACCTGAAGTTGGGGAACGTGAGAAGGAATCTCGCATGTCTAGAGGTGTGTGCGGTTGTTGTTTGGTCTTTTTTTTTTTACTTTATTATATATTTTATGTTACTTTTATATATTGTTATATCACTTTTCTATATTTCAAAATATTTTAATATATTTTGATATATTTTGATATATTTTAATTTATTTTTATATCACTTTTATATATTGTTATACTCATATTCTGAAAACAAAGAATAATGCTTCTTCTTATATCTTGCACATACATGCCCAGTAACCCCCAACACCCGACAAAATGGCATGTTCAACGAGAGCGCCCTACGCTGAAGCAGCCCCTTCGCGGGCTCTGCACCATAGCGAACTGAGCAAATTAGGCCGAGAAAAAAAAGGAACGATCGAGAGGGATTGGCGTGGGGGGTGGAGGAAGGCCTTGGCTTGGATGGTGTAGCTGGTGGTGGTATGCAGAGTGGCGTTTGGCAAGGAGGAAATGCAATTAAAAAAAAAAATAGAAAAAAAAAGGAAAAAGAAAAAAAGAAAATTAAAACGTATTTTTTTTTTAAAAAAAAAAAAACAACTCCAATGCCAAGTCTACACTATATACACTGTAATATAGAGAATCGACTCAACCCACCAAGTGCCTTCTCCCCATATAGTCCAATTATCGACTCCCGAACCCATACTGCATATTATCTGCCCATCGTTCGCATGACACGCCGAGGCACAAGGCACCGCACCCAGGGCCAAGGAAAGCCATGTTGCCGGCGAGGACGGGAGCATAGACGGACAGAGGGTATTTCCTTCGGCTTGTCTGGCTCCCCTATTCTGGGGTTTGGCTCACGGTTATGCTCTCCGTTGCAGAAAAAGAAAAAAGAAAAGAAAAACCAAGTCTCCTATATTGGATTGTCTTCGCGACGGGGACGACAAGTCCGTCGCCAATGAGGGCGGGAAACGCGCCATGTTGGTGGATCTGGCACGTCGGCAGTATTTGGGATTGGCATGCTGTGCGACGGACTCGCTCTAGAATACCGTCTTTCTTTCTGTTTTTTTTTTTTTCTCTCGAGCCTATGAGTTGGTGTTGGTTGGTTGGCTGGGCAGGAATGGGAGGGGGGAGCAGGGCCGTCCACTGAGCCTTATGCTTGTATGTACGTCCATACGTTGTGTGTACGGCTATACAATGGTATGTATGTACATGTGTATGCATGTGTGTACAAACATATACATGTGACCCTAAACCCGATTCGTAGCAAAGACTATACGCATCCAAATAGTACCGAGAAAAGAAATGACACATGTTTCTTGTCTCCACCAATATCCGTCGACACCGCTATATGGCGCTACCTTGCCGTTACGATTCTTATCAAAAACAAAATGCACATGGGCTCGCCGTCGCCAGCACAAGAGCTCCCGACGGGCCCTTGTAGGAAGTCCCCTCTTTCTGGCACTTCGGGGACCCCCTAGATGCATAGACCCTTGTTCCAGATTCGGCTCGGCTGACCACGCTGACGGGCATCCTCAGCCATCTCATTGAGACAGGAAAGCAGCATTCAAGAACCCTGGTATCGGCTGCTCGAGGTACCAGTGACAACAAAGGTTCACTCCTTTCAAGAGAGATTCTGGAGAGCGAAAGCAAGGACCGGGGTGAATCGTCGACATGATTCGACGAATTTTGATGAGGCCGATGGAATGCATAGACCAATGGAAACGTTGCTCGGATTGTCTCCGAATATAGTATAGGGATCTCTGCAAAGCTCAACAACAACTGGTAATAGTCGTTGTGGGTCTTCTTTGTTGTGCTTTTTTTTTTCCCTTCCTCGTGACGATGGTCGATGCGGCACTCAGCACGAATCGGGTGCGTCTTCCATCCCCCTCATCCACAGCTGGACCGTCCACCATCCGTGCACAGAAGAAGAAGAAAGAAATAACGTTGAAGGAAGAAAAAGTTTGGTTGGGTTTTACTTGGCAGCGATTGGGATGGCCCCTCCCTTGGTCGTTTGGGCCATCGCCCCAACCATTGCCCCCCATGGGAGGCCAGAAGTATTTTGCTGCGCAGGAGAAACGTGTCACGTTCCATCCCCGCCGTAAGAATGGCTTCTCTTCACTCTTCTCCTCTTTGCTGTCCTACCTGTGCGGCTCGACGTTGATCCAGCCCGACGATTCCCAGCCGCAGAGCCTGCCTGTCGCACCGCTTCATCTTCTGAATATTCTCGTCGTCTTGCTGCTCCTCCTCCTCCTCCCTCTCCTCTCATCATGCCGTGAGATCCATTCTGCCCAGCAATAACCCCCTCCGTGAAGACGCAATCTCCCTTTCGACCGAGAATCTCCCTGCCTGCCTCCTCCAACAGGATCCCAAACGCCAGCAGGGCCGTCTCGTCCATACTCCTCTCGTCGACGCCACAGCTGCCGCGACCAGGTCGAGACTGAGGATCAGGGCGCTGTCTGCGCGCCAGGGCCGCGTAAAACTTACTCGAGTATGCGTGAATGGACTTGAGGAGATCGCTGTCGGGGAGGATGCCCTGTCCGCCGCGGGGTAAGTCCCGGTCATGAGCGTAGTAGACGTCATGTTCTTCATAACGCAGGGGCGCATCCTTTCTGCGAAAAAGGACTTCGTCAGGACCAAGAGGCCCGCCGCGGGTGGGATGACGGATGACTCTGTTTGAGGGTGCTTTTCCGTCGCTGCGGATGAGGTGGTCCTTTGTGACTTTTCCTGTAGGAAGCGTTAGTTTTCTTTTTTTTTTTTTTTTTCTTCTTTTTTCCCTTCTTGTTCTTCTTCTGCCCCTCCTTCTTTTGCGGCATAGCTAGGCTACAGTAGCGTGATTGTAGAAAATCACAAACCTGCTACGGCATCGTAGAGCGTGGCAAGCCGTCTGTGCGGCACAGAATGTCCCTTGTGAGGTTCAAAATCCGTATCGTATTCATCTGCGGTGAGCGATGGGTGCTCCTTGTCTCTGTCTTCGGCGGGAAAGCTCATGACGAGGTTGCGTAAGGAGGCGCGAAACGGCAGAGGGACGTCGTAGATCTGACTTTTTCTCTCTCTTTTTTTTTTTGGCGGTATTTCTTCTCTATTCCCGTGGTCAACGTATGAGAACGTCCTTCACCGCCTCGGCCAGGTCCCTCGCGTCAGCATTTTATGCCACAATATGCTGCGAAGACATGGACTCGTTCTTGTCTGATTCGTTTGCGACTAACAAGCGAACCAGTGTGCGGTGTGTGTGTGGTTGTGGTTACTGAAAAGGTGAAAAGGTGAAAAACGGATCAGAGTTGTTTGACTTTACTCTCACGCAAACTTTCCCTAGGGTAGGGAGAAAAGAGTGGAGAAAATGACGAGTAACGGTGGGGCATGGGCGTTGTGGACCCCGAGCATGTCACTCCTGGATCCTGATGTCTGTCAGTATCCATCCACATCCCACTTCAAGTTCTCACCGACAAATCACTTGGTATTCCACGTCAAAAGCTCAACATCAACAACCTCACCTCCCATCAAACCAGTCTCCCCCTCCATCGAAATCAATGAATGCAGGCCCCCCTCTTCGCCCGCGAAACAGGCCATCTCCCTCCGCACGACCTCGCGCGCTTCATCACCGACCAGCTCCTCCACGCCTTCGCACCCGCGCCGCAGCACCGCTTCAACGGCGAAGCCCAGTCGTCCTCGTCTCCCGATGGGACTGACCAGTTCGCTCGTACTCTTCGCGCCCACGCAGCAGGCGTAAGCGCCCTCGCGCTCGAAAAATTCGAAGGCCGCCTCCTCGTCTCCGGCGGCTCAGAAGGGTCCATCAAGATATGGGATCTGGACGAGCCGTCTACGCCTCACGCGCGACACGTCTTTGGGCCCGTGAGCACCATCCGTCGTGATACCGAAGGGACACGCGTCTCCGGCGGCGGCGGTCACAGCCATGGCGTCACGCACCTGGCCTTTTACCCCTTTGACCAGGACGCCTTCCTCTCGAGCTCGTATGACAAGACGCTGAAGCTGTGGGCGACGCAGCGCGCCGCTCTGACGGCCCAGTTTGATCTCAACGCAACCATCTACTCGCACGCCACGAGCCCCCTGGCCGACCATCTGCTCGTGTCGTGCGCAACACAGCACTCCGACGTGCGTCTCGTGGACCTCAAGTCCGGCGCGGCGGTGCAGGCGCTCGTCTCGCACGGCGGACCCGTCCTCACCACGGCATGGAGTCCCCGTCGTGAACACGTCCTGGCGAGCGGCCACGCCGACGGGAAAGTGCGCATCTGGGACGTCCGTCGCTCCGGTGGCCCGATAGCGCTGCTCGACCAGGAGGACTCGGTCGGCATCACGGCCGCGGAGCAGACCTCGCGCGCACACCCGCGCTCTCAGGCCACGGCGCAGGCGCACGACGAGCCCGTCAACGGCCTGGCCTGGACCGACGACGGCGCCTACATCGTCTCGGCCGGTCTGGACCGCAAAGTCCGAGTCTGGGACGCCGCCACCGGCGCAAACACACTCGCGAGCTTCGGCCCGCTGATCCAGAACCAGCACGTCAAGACCGCTGCCGTGGTCGTCCCGCCCTCTCCCGCCGGCGCCAGCAGTGGCGGTCGCAGCAGCAGCGGCAACATGCTGGTCTGGCCCAACGACCACGAGATTCTCATGCTGGACCTCCACCACGGCACTCTCCTCACCAGGCTGCGCAGTCCGCGCGGCACCAGCCCACCCACCAGAATCACAACCCTTGCCTGGCGATCCCACGGCGGAGGCACCAGCCCCAACGGCAGAGCCGGCATGGGCGGCAACAACTCCCTGGGGGCCATCTACAGCGCACACTCGGATGGCCAGATCCGCGCGTGGATGCCCCTCATCCCTGGCCCGGACGACATCGACGACATGGACCCCCCGGAGGAGGCAGCCGAGGAGAAGAGCCGGAAGAGAAAGGCCATTGATAGTGCCTACAGGAGTCTCATGGGACGAGAGATTACGTTTACGGGTGCAGGCGCTTCCAGGTGACGAGCCTGAGCAGTTCATTCTGAAGACGCTTTGCCTATTCTCGTACGTGGGTGGTGACTCAGAGCAAGTCGGCACTGAAGACGCTCTGCACACGGGGTGGTGACTCAGATCCGTCGAGGTAATTAGCTGTAGAGTATTTTCAAGCCCACCAAGCTCGTTTCCATAGAGCAGCAACATGCATTCCGAGGTACACTCTAGTTTTCAAAGCTCATTCCCCACCGCGAGGATACCCGCTGCGTAGTATGTGTACATCATTCGCAGGCGTATATGCATCATGTATGTCTTTGCGCGCCATCGAGGTAGGTCACGTCATGTCAAGTGTACCGGCGCAGATATTGTCCATCAACTTGGGGTTATGATCCACGAACAGCAGCAAAGTTTGCAAAGTCTCCCAGAGTGCATATGAGACCCGTCCCCCGTCGAGGTATGCATTGCAGCGTCCTCAAACAGTGCCGCGATATATCGGTTCCGGCGTGTCTTTCGCAGAAACCTCTTTGTTCTGCGCTCATGTCTGTTAGATATGGTATCCGCTATCAAGCACGCGAGAGAGGCCGTGTCGGGGGAAAAAGGAAAGAGAAGAGAAAAGACGACAGAAGGGGAAGGGAAGAGAAAAAGAGAAAAACAAGAAATACAAAAAAAAAAAAGGAAAGAAAGAAAAGAAAAAGAAAAAAAAAAAAAAAACCCAAAAAAACAAAAAGAAGAAAAAGAAGAAAAAGTAAAGGCATCTAGACTCCCTCTTCTTAGACACGCCAACAAATGACGTTACATGTCATGAACCACAACATCAAAGGTAGTCATTGTAAAATCACAATCATCATGGCCTCGCCCCGAGGACGTTGTACATGTCTAAAACGCAAATATATCCATACCCCCGGGCTTTCCTCCTCTCCTCCCCACCAAAGTGCCACACACACATACGCACCCCTACACAGTAACAACTAGACACAACCACCCATCTGGATAGGCCGCCTCCCTCATCAACTCTCCCAGCGGCGCCCCGAACGGCACCCCAACCCCATGCATCACCACCCCCGCCAGCACCGGATCCCGCGCGCTCGGAAACAACCGCGGCATCAGATCCTTGAGTGCCTGCCCGAGCAAGCGCGGCCTCCTGTCGGCCCCCGCGGCCGGCACCAGCGCCTGCACGACCCGAAACGACCCAGCCTCGCCCTCCCCGTCCGGGACCGCACCGGCACTCGAAGCGGCAGGCGCAGACGGAGGAGGCACAGGCACATAGATCCTCAAGGGCACGTGTCTCAGCGCCGACGGCGCATTCAGCAGCCGCGCATTCACGCTCCAAAACGCCGCGTGGTCATTGTCCAGCACCGCATGCCACAGCTGCGTGGTGTGCTCCTTGGACATCTTCATAATCTGGTTGGCGTTGCCGTTGCGCAGGAAATCAGCCTCCTTGACGCAGTTGAGGAACGTATCGGCAATGTCCCAGGCGGGGCCGTCGGAGACGACGAGACGAAAGGGCAAAGCGGGCTGGTAGAGATCCGTGAGGAGGCCGACGGGGAGGTTGCGGAGCTGGATGTCTTGGAAGTGGAAGCTCGAGGAGGGGAGGTTGAAGTAGGCGGTGAGGCGGGGGACCAGCAGAGCAAGATAGCTAAAGCGGGAGACGGAGGTGATGAAGGGCGTGGTGGTGAGCGAGGACGATGATGAGGAGGAGGAGGAGGAGTAGGAGGAGGCGTGCGTGATGTGCAGAGGGATGCGGGCGTCCCAGAGAGCCTGGGTGATGGGACTGCTGCTCATTGTGATTGTAGACGAGACATGCTGAGTGAGCTGCGGGACGGCTTTTTGCGTCTTGTCTGGAGTTGCCGGCGGTGGTGGTGGTGGTGGTTGTTGGAAAATAAACGAAGATGTTTGTTCAAGAGTCAAAAGTGAGTCAAGAGTGAGTCAAGTCAAGATGAAAGAAAGGAGCACAGGACTTAGCAGCGGGTAATTGTGGGGCACCAGTGCAAACGAAGGTCGAGGCAGGGAACTTTGCTGACTCGCGATTCGCATGCATTAAGCGCAAGAAGGGAGTTTGAGGTGATGACTTTTTTTTTTGAGTAGTAATGGCTGTTTTCATTCTACGTAGGCGTTGCCTGGAAGAAAAATTAGCCGCAAGCACGTGTTAAGGTCAGATTTCGATCCATTACCAAAGAGACGAACAACTGGATTCAACATGACATTGAACACCATACATGCCAATATCCCCGATAACCTGTATGCACACGACATTCACTCCAGTGTTGTAAAGATAAAGAATAGCTGTAATTGAATAAAGTTTTATGATCGCATGTATACATCCTGAGGAACCTACAAATGTATACTATTGTTGTATTGAGACCTAGTATGAACAATAAAGTCAATAAATCCGCTCAAAATAATATAATAAATTGTTTTTTCCCTCTCTTTATTAGCTTCTTCACAAGTTGTCTTTTCCCTCTCAGGGGCTGCATACCTTGTAGTGCTCATTCGTTACTACAGCAGAAAACTCACTGCCTAATCTCTATATTTTTATGCTTTTAGACACTACACTTCTGTAGGACAGAACTATGTAGTGCGTCGTTATTGTTACTATTAAATAGCTAATCAAAATACTTATGGCTGCCCGAATGAATCAGCATTATAGAGGTAGGCAAATTGTTAGACTTCTTGAGTCGAAAATGAACCCCCTTCTATTAATCTATTCATTTTTTCGCCTTTTCGTTACCTCCATTCACTAGCTATTTTCCTGTCTTTTTATTAGGCTCTTTACTAGTTATTTCCTACTTTTTGGTTTCATTTTAATTCGCTTCTTTATAAGCTGTTTCCCCCTCTTTTGGTTTTTTGTTTCATTTATGTTTACTTTACTAGCTATTGCTTCCACTTCTTCTTCATAAGCTATTTCCCCTCTTCACTAGCCATCTATTTCTGGCTCTTAGCAGGTGAGCTTGGAAAGGTTGGCGCGATGCGTTTTCGGCGACAAAAGGAATTGTCGAACATCACGTGAGCACATTAGTGTCACAGAGCAGCTTAATATAATCAATAACTTTCATTAACATGATATCATAACCTGTACAAACATTCCATTCCATTCCCAAATTCAGTTCCCCCGATACTGCTCCTGGTGCGAAACACTGTGCCTCCTCTCTCGATCATGCGTCACGTCACCGTGCTCAATGGGTGGCTTCCCAATATGTTTCTGCATCACGGAAGGAGGCACCTGCGCTGCGTCGGTGGGATCCCGCTTGTCGATTGTCCTGTAGTATCGTAGGTACAGATGTTCCGTCAGCTTCGGCTCTCGCATATCGATCCCAAAGGTCAAAAGAAGAATAGAGCTTTGGTTTTCTCTCTTTTTTTTTAGGGCTTAGCGTACGTCTTGTTGCCGCCAATTGTCTTGCTGCCGTCGAGATTGCTGTCCACTCGGGGGTCCATCTTGTTAAGCAAGTCGGACTTGTGAGGACCGGCGGTATGGGGAGCTGGACCGGGACCAGAGCTGGAGTGGGAGGTGTGGGTGCCGGTTGTGCCCGTGGTGCCGGAGTGCGTGCCGCTTTGGCCGTGAGTGCCGGTCAGCTCGGCCCCGCTGACACCATGAGGTTTACGGGAGCCGGTAATGCCAGTGTCGCTGGTGCCGTGAGTACCAGCCAGTCCAGCCCCGCTGGTACCATGGGTAGTATGAGAGCCAGTCAGTCCAGTACCGCTGGTACCATGAGTGGTATGTGGACCAGTACCAGTCAAACCAGTGCCGCTGGTGCCGTGAGTGTTGTGAGTGCCAGTGCCACTCAGTCCAGCGCCGCTGGTGCCGTGAGTACCATGAGTGCCGAGAGTATCGTGCGCACCACCAGTGCTGCCACCCGAGAAAAAGGCAGCCTTGTCAGACTCGCCCGTGGTACCGGTTGTACCAGTCGTCGTTCCGCCGACGTGGGATGTCCCGTGGGACGTTCCATGCGTGGTGGAAGGAAGACCGGTATTGCCGTAGCTAGAAGCGCCCGTGGTTCCATGAGTGCCTGTGGTCGCAGTTCCTTGTGGGTTGGCGCCCATGTTGCGGCTGTGGTCGCGGTCAGAGTCGACGCGAGGGTCGAGCTTGTTGGCCAGGTTGGAATCATGAGGTCCATCGGTGCGAGTGGCCGGGCCGTGACGTCCGTAGTCGCCGGCACCGCCCGTGGAAGAGGTGTTGTAAGTGCCGTGAGTACCATGGCTGCCAGTAACACCAGTGCCAGTGGTAGAGCTATGAGTGCCATGAACGCCCGAGCCGGTCGTAGCACTGCCCTGGGGATTCATACCCAAGTTCTTGCTGTGGTCGCGATCAGAGTCGACTCGGGGATCAGCCTTGTTGGCCAGGTTAGAGCCATGAGGACCATCAGTCCTAGAGGCAGGACCCTCGGTACCACGGTTGGCACCGGTGCTGCCGATGGTGTAGTTTTCGTTGTCAGGGAACGAAGACTCGTGAGCGCCGCCAACAACACCGCCACTGGTGCCGGCCGTGTTGTGGGCATGATGGCTTCGAGGCTCCGTGGCACTGGTGTGGTGTGAGGTGTCGTGCGTGGACTGTGTCGTGCTGGTGTTCTCTGCACCCAGAGCCTCCTTGACCTTGTTCACAATGGAAGACATGTTGAGAGATGTGTATCAATGATCGATGAGTTGGGGTAATGGAGAAGGTACAATGTGTGTAAGATTGTAAAGAATCTGCGTGCTTGATCTTTGTGTCAGGTGGGTGGCGTAGTATTTTCATACAGCTATAGAGAAGGGAGAAAAAAAACTGAAAAGGGTGTGAAAGGTCGGGACCCAAGCTTTATATAGATGGTCATCGCTGGTGAAGACTCACTTCTCGAAAGCAGCAGACTGCAGGTAATGGAACAGAAAAACACAGAAAACAGGATCTTTGACCTGCATCGGTTTGCAAATGATGCAATCGGCATCCGGTTTGCCGGTGCATGAGGCAGGGCAGGGCTTTGATGGCCATCGTCGTCATAGCACGAGGCACGCGTGGCGCAAGAAGCAAGCTTTTCTTGCTCCCCTGTCAGTTTGTGTGTTGTCTTTGGTCTTTGGTACTTGGGAACTTCATAATTAGGTATGGACTGACCTGGGTACTTGGTGGCTTCAATAGTCATGGCTTTATTCAAGACTTGACACGGACGGACGCACGCATGGTAAAGTCTGAAGCAAGACTTACGTCTGTCCTTCTCAGATCGGATCGTTCCCTCCAAGTCATTGGCCAAGGCCTTGTCCTCCACAAGCACGAAAGGCCAATCATGCACGACGTGAAAGTGGAGCACAAGAGGACGGCATGGTGGGCAGTGGGCAACGCGTCATAGCCACCCTCTTGTGACGTCGGACAGCTTCAACGCGCCCCATCTTTCCTACCGGCTTCCAAGCTGCGGATTCACTTACATCAAACAGGGCGCGTCCGGAAAGTTGTTTCCGTTAGACAAGCAAGGTTCTTAATTCTTCTCTGCGGGGGAAGTGGGGCGCTAGGGGACAGTGTTGGTTGAAAGCGCGCACTGTGGAGACACTGGTCAATGGAGAGAGCCCCTTGATACCTTTAAAGCAAGCCACGAGAGGCAAACAAGGCAAGGCTTTCGAAAGAAAGTGAATAAATCACAAAGTGGCATGGGAAGGAGCTGGTTACCGACGATGGGACTCGACTCATGAGAGTCCCTTCTCTATTGCTGGTGTCTTGAGCAAGCCGCCAGCAGTTGGTCCATGCCACATGGACAAAAGCTCGATGCAAGTTGAGTGGAAAGCAAATGACGTAACGAGGGGTCGCTCCTTCCTTTTTTTATTTCCTTTTTTTTCCCCAGCAAAGTGTGGCGGTGGGGCGCCAGCAAAACACCAGAGCTTGTCAGAGCTTGCAATGGGCAAATGGGCAAAAAAAAAACACTGTGGCTGGTGACGCGCAACATGCGCCCAAAACAATGCCTCGGCATGAAGAGGCAAGAAAATGACACACGGCGAACGCCCAGTCTGCAGACTCTGCCTTGGTCAGAAGGGGAGAAATGGAACCAGCGTTCCTTGTCAAACTGTCTGTGTCTAGTTGGCTCGTGCATCTTGTTGCTCTTTGCCCCGCATTTCGATCTCCGATCTGAGTCCTGACCCTGGCCCTGGCTGCTCTGCGCCTGCTTTTTATCGAGAGTACCTACGTAAACCCAACGAAAGCTCGTTTTGTCTCCAAGCAAAAAAGAAAAGCAAAAGGAAACATTGTATTTCGTCATGGGGCTCCGCTAGAATGACCCAAATTGGTGGAACTGTGTTTTGAATGCCGATTCCACTCAAAACGAACAACCGTTGACGGCCAAGATGAAAAGCATGAATCCGAGCTGCACGCACAGTAGACTTGCGAGTTGATGATTTGCTTTGGCACGGCGAAAAGAGGCCATGAGCACTATGTGACCGACTCACGGTAGCGGGCGCCACTTATGCGTCGCAAATGCCACTTGTTTTCATAACATTGTTCTGTATTGATATCTGCTTGGCAATAAAGAAATAGCGTTAATGTACGCCCACCAGTCGAACCTGGCAACGGGCAAGTAAGCATATCTTACGTGCTGTTTTTGTTCAGAATCCATCGTTGCATCGAGAACATGTCGGAAGCCGTCCTCATCCTGCCTCAACCCCTCTCAACCAAGCATCATCATTTTCACGCCCGTCTCCAAAGTTGTTTCGGATTCGTCTTTTTGGCTTAGACTTGACTGCGGCGGAACCAGCCACCACTACTCTTGGCCCCGGCAGGGCGATCTTCGGGACGGCGAACCGCGAAAATGCCCGTCGCCGCCGATGCGAGCCAAGCAAGGGCAGATAGGAAGCAGAAGGCCACCATCGCCTTGTACTTGCTGCACTGCCAGGCCATGAAGAAACCGCACCGTGCAGGCATAGACTATATTTTTCAACACGTTTGAGCCAGTGGCAAAGAAAAAGGAAAAGAAAATGGAAACAGAGAAACTGGGGTTCGACGTTACATTTGAGAGTAGTCCAAACGCCACCCACCACAGGATGCTGATGAAAGTGTCTCCGGGCCAGTGAACAAAAGTTGCCGAGAAGGGGAACAGCCACAACACGGTCAGCAAGCTGGCTACGGCGGACACCGTCATGGTGTAGATGATGCGCTTGAAGGCCCAGTCGTTTCGGGCGAGCCAATCGCCCGAGATGCTCATGACTATGATGGCAAAGGCAAGCTCTGCGAGGCGCAGGCCTGTGGCGACGCGTTGGTAATTCATTGAAGCTTGTTAAGAAACAATTGAGTGATGGGGGATTATGAGTTTTGCTGTTGGTATGTATGTAATATGTATATGCAAGCGGCTATGGTGGGTGCTGGGTGCTGGTGTTCATATGCAGGCGAGATGCAAGTTTTGGTCTCGATGTTGTTCACAAATTTTATAAGCGAGAACGGGCGTTGTGTATCTGATGAGGGAAATAGCAGCCAGCGCGCTGAGCTGAGTGCGTCTCGGAGACTCTGGAGTCTGGACTAAGCGAGACTGGAGTGCGACTGCCCTTCTCAGTGCACAATGACAACGTGCAGTCTGGTTGCTACAGGTCCATAGTTCATCGTCCATCTTGCCTGGCAGCACTACGCAAGTGCCTGCCGTTGAAAAAGAAATGAGATCATTCACAAACGCGAGGAAGGTGCCACACTGCCAACGGCGTGCACTGTACATTCTACACTGTGCACTGTGGGCAGGACCTGGCAGCTGCGAACGGCAACAAGCAGGTGCTAGCTACTTAGCTAATAAGCACAAGGAAACCCCCAGCGGCTTGCAGCATCCATCAGATGAAGAACCCCGCTTCCGATGCCCCCCCTGCGGCTTCTTATGGCCATTCCAGATTTGCGGCCAATCCCGCCAAATCACGTCACGGCCTGACCAATGCCGGAAATTACAAGAAACATCACCATGGTGAGACTCGGTCCATCATCGCACTGCCTCATTTCTCTTACTGGCCTCTCAGCCGCCACTCACTCCTTTTCCTCCACTCGCTTTGGCGACTCACGACTCAAGACGTACGATACTACGATCCATCCTGATTCCTCATCATGCCCACCGCCACCAGTCTCCCCGGCGGCATCCGCATCGCCATAGATCGCGGCGGCACCTTCACAGACTGCATCGGCCAGCACAACTCCTCTACTATCATCATAAAGCTCCTTTCTGAGGACCCCGCAAACTACAATGACGCCCCTCTAGAAGGCATCCGCCGCATCATGAGTCATTTCCTCAACCGCGACATCCCGCGCGGCGAACCCATCGATACATCCCACATTGAATCCATACGCATGGGCACCACGGTCGCCACCAATGCTCTACTTGAGCGAAAGGGGGAGAGGATTGCGCTGGTTGTCACAAAAGGCTTCAAAGACTGTCTGGTCATTGGGAATCAGTCGCGGCCGAAGATATTTGATCTGGCAATCAGGAAGGCGGATGTGCTGTATGACAAGGTCGTCGAAATTGACGAGCGGGTCACGCTGGAGGATTACACCGAGGATCCAGAAAGGGCTGTTACGGAGGTACATGCGTGGGCACGTGGTAAGGATCCAGACGCGGAGGAGCAAACGCTCGTGAAGGGCATGTCGGGGGAGACAGTCCGGATTCTGAAGAGGGCGAATGATGAGGATATTCGGGCGAGGCTGCAGGAGGTGTATGATGAGGGCATCCGGAGCATCGCCGTCTGTCTGATGCACGGGTACACTTTTCCGGATCATGAGGCGCAGATCGGACGTGTTGCGAGGGAGATTGGCTTTCGACATATCTCTCTAAGCCATGAGCTTATGCCTATGGTTAAGCTGGTTCCGCGAGCTACTTCGGTGTGCGCGGATGCTTACCTGACACCTGCTATTAGACGGTACATCGATGGCTTTCAGAGGGGATTCGAGGGTGGACTCGGTACGAGGAGTGTCTTGGCGGAAGAAGGCTGCAAGGGAGCGAGGTGCGAGTTCATGCAGAGCGACGGCGGATTAGTCGATGTGGACAAGTTCACCGGGCTTAAGGCGATTTTGTCAGGACCAGCCGGCGGCGTCGTCGGCTATGCCATCACGTCGTATGACGAAGAAACCAAGATATCCGTCATTGGATTTGACATGGTGAGTTGTTCATGGATTAGGCAGTGTTCCTTCCCCTGAGCAAACGAAATGCACTCTCACTCACCTGTCTCATCGAATTAAATTGTGCTAAATTCTCTCAATTCCATCCAGGGTGGCACCAGTACGGATGTCTCACGCTATGGCGAAGGTCGCTATGAGCATGTTTTCGAGACTACCACTGCGGGCGTGACGATCCAGTCACCTCAACTGGACATTAACACAGTTGCCGCGGGCGGTGGCTCCAGGCTATTCTTTCGGAATGGTCTCTTCGTCGTGGGACCTGAGTCGGCCGGTGCCCATCCGGGACCCGCGTGCTACCGCAAGGGAGGTCCCGCAACAGTCACGGATGCGAACCTGTATCTTGGTCGGCTGCTGCCCGAGTTCTTCCCCAGCATCTTCGGCAAGAATGAGGATGAGGGCCTCGATCCAGATGCCAGCAAACGAGTCCTGCAGGAGCTGGCCGACCAAGTGAATCGCGAAACGGGTCAGAATCTAAGCACGGACGAAGTGGCTTATGGATTCCTGACAGTCGCAAACGAGACAATGACGCGACCCATTCGATCAATTACCGAAGCCAAGGGTCACGATTCATCCAAACATCGTCTTGCTACATTTGGGGGTGCCGGAGGTCAGCACGCCGTTGCCATTGCCGACGCTCTAGGCATCAGTCAGATCCTTATACACAGATACTCATCCGTCCTCTCGGCGTACGGAATGGCATTGGCTGATGTTGTCGACGAGCGCCAGGAGCCCGACTCTGCCGTTTGGCAGGAAGGCAGCGTAATCAGTGACCTGCAGACCAAGATGGAGAAGCTCAAGGACAAATCTCGGGCCGCTCTCCGTGCCCAGGGCTTTGACGGCGAGGAGATTGTCTTTGAAGAGTATCTCAACATGCGATACCGTGGAACTGAGTCCGCTCTCATGATTGCCAAGCCAACAGAGGAGGAAGCCCAGCGGCACCACGGCGGGAAGCCATGGCAGTTTGGACAAGCATTTGTCACGCACCACCAGCACGAATTTGGCTTCACCCTCGACGAGAGAGACATAATCGTCGACGACGTGCGTGTGCGCGGCATCGGCAAGAGCTTTCGCCACAAGGAGAGGACGGTAGATCAGCAGCTCAAGGCAATCCAGCGGCATGAGGTGCGCGTTGACAAGCAGCACGGTGTACACGAGGTGTACTTTGACAGCGGACGGCGGCAAACATCCGTCTATAAGCTGGAAGGTCTTGACGTCGGCACCGTTATCAATGGCCCAGCCATGTTGGCGGATGGGACACAAACCATCGTGGTGCCGCCCAGCACCGAGGCCCTTATCACAGAAACGCATGTCATTCTGGAGAAGAAGAAGACGGAAGATATCAAAGCAGATGGGTACGTCTGCTCTCTCTCGCTCTTTTCCTGTCTTTCTTATTTTTCCATTCTGGTTTCCACTCCCTTCTCTCCATACCAAGAAAAACTATTTTGATTTCACCCTTCTCGTTGAGCACAAGAACAAAAAAAACAGAAAGGGAAAAGAATGGCCCTTTGATCATCCATACGCTAATGAAGAGAAAAAAAAACGAAACCTTTTTTTTTACTAATTTCCCGCTACAGAGACCATGAAGAAGATGCCAATCGAAAAGTCGATCCGATTTTGCTGAGCATCTTTGGCCACCGATTCATGGCCATCGCCGAACAAATGGGCCGCGCGCTACAAAAGACCAGCGTCAGCACCAATGTCAAAGAACGACTTGACTTCTCGTGTGCCATTTTCGACGCCACCGGCGGACTGGTAGCCAATGCGCCGCATCTGCCTGTCCACCTGGGCTCCATGTCGACGTGCGTCAGACGACAAGCCGAGATTTGGCAAGGGCGCCTTGGAAAGGGCGACGTCATCATCTCCAACCACCCATCTTACGGGGGCACGCACCTTCCTGATGTGACGCTCGTGATGCCGGCCTTTGACGCGGCAGGCGAGCAGGTGCTCTTCTACGCGGCGTCGCGAGCGCACCACGCCGACATAGGCGGCATCACGGCAGGGAGCATGCCGCCTCACTCGCGGGAGCTGTATGAGGAGGGCGCGGCCATCATCAGCGAGAAGCTCGTCAGTGGAGGCAAATTCAACGAGCAGCGCGTCGTGGAGCTCTTCTACGACGAGCCCGCCAAGCATGCCGGATGTAGCGGTACACGCACGCTGGGCGACAACATCAACGACTTGCGCGCGCAGGTCTCGGCCAACCAAAAGGGCATCTCGCTCATCGAGGGCCTCATTGCCGAGTACGGCCAGGCAACGGTCCAGTTCTACATGCTGCACATCCAGAAGAATGCTGAGCTCTGTGTCCGCAACCTCCTCCGCAACGTGCATTCCCGGTTCGGCGGCAAAGCCCTCCAGGCAGTCGACTACATGGACGACGGCACCCCGATCCGCCTTAGCATCACCATCGATCCAGACCAAGGCAGTGCGGAATTCGACTTTGACGGCACAGGACCGCAGGTATACGGCAACATCAACGCTCCGCAGGCAATCACCTACAGCGCCATCATCTACTGCCTCCGTTGTCTCATCTCCGACGACATCCCGCTCAACCAAGGGTGCCTGCGGCCCATTACAGTCAAGATCCCCCCCAAGTCGATTCTCTCGCCCGCACCCGGCGCAGCCGTCGTAGGCGGCAACGTGCTCACCAGCCAGCGCATCACCGACGTCATCTTCAAGGCCTTTGAGGCCTGTGCCGCCAGCCAGGGCTGCTGCAACAACCTCACCTTTGGCTTCGGCGGCAACGTCTCGGGGTCTGAGGCCGTCCGCGGCTTCGGCTACTACGAGACCATTGCTGGGGGCAGTGGCGCAGGTCCACACTGGGACGGCACCTCGGGCGTACACGTCCACATGACCAACACGCGCATCACCGACTCGGAGATCTTTGAGCGTCGATATCCCGTCCTGCTGCGGGAATTCTCCATCCGGCACGGTTCCGGCGGCAACGGCCAGCATAGAGGCGGGGACGGCGTGGTGCGCGACATTGAATTCCGCATCCCGCTGCAGGTCTCCATCCTCAGCGAGAGACGCGTCTACCGTCCCTACGGGCTCCGGGGCGGCGAGGACGGTCAATGCGGTCTGAACCTCTGGGTCCGGCATGTCGAGAAGCAGGATTGGGAAAAGTCTCTACGGCGATTCCGGGACGATCAGAATAGCAGCAGCAGCAGCAGGCATGACCATGTCGAATACGAGGAGCGGTACATCAACCTAGGTGCCAAGAACAGCGCCGCCATGAAAGCCGGCGACCGCATCATCGTGTGCACGCCCGGAGGGGGCGGTTGGGGCGTACCGGGCCAACGGAGCGTTGCCACGCAAAAGAAGGACCCGATGGAAGGGTGGATACGGGGCAGTGGTGCGGCCCGAGAGGACGCTGCGCTTCAGGCATAGGGCGTAGGGCGTAGGCGTTGCGTTGCGTTGGCGTTGGCGTTGGCGTTGGCGTTGGGCATTGGGCGTCGGAGTCGATGCCCAGACTCTAATATGGGAATCATGGCGAGGAGCCAACTCGGTTCAATGTGTTTTGTGTACATATATAGACATGCCGGACAGCTTCACCAAAGCCCGTCAGCTTCCGCTCCTGGTGAGAAAGCAACATGAAAGGCAGTCGCGTAAGTATATTTCGCGGGTTCTCCCTCTGTCGCTGGATGAGCGGAATGGGAAGGTGATTTAGGAGGGACGTAAAAGGCGGGGGAGGGGCGCGTCAGGTTTCCATGTATCTGCATGTACACACACGCGCGCGCGCATTGTATATAAATACAGTGGGAGGACCAATCTTTTTTGCCAAAAGAAGGTATTACGACTTCAGCGAATCAACGCATGAAACATTTAAACAAATAAAGCAACCCGCCTTATATTTTAGCTTTTTTCGCCTTCTTTCGCCTCTTTCATTCGCCCTTCTTTTACAAGCTTTTTTTTTATCTCTTTTTATTTATTTTCTTTTTTATTTATATCTTTTATACTGCATATATACATGCGCATGCTCATACCGTGGGACGCGGAATCTTTCCGACTACCTAGCAAATGGAATGGCAAAGCTTTAGCTAATGAGTTTATAAACAATATAAAGAAGCACCAACGATGATAAATATTATGCCTTCTATTCTAGCCTTTTTTTTTTTTTCCTTTTTTTTCCTTTTTCTTTTTCTACAGTCTTTTTATTGGCTTCTTTATACACTTTTTCTTTGTTCAAGAGGCCAGCATGGCCCGCTGCGTTCGGGTGCGATGCCTTTGTTTGGTGACTACCTAGTAGGTACCTACCTACCTAGTACCTACCTACTTACCTACCTAGTAAGTAATAAAAAAAGATTGCGCGTCCTGCACGGTACAAAGACGCGTGTATTGAGATTTTGGTCGCGCCGACAAGGCAGCCAATGCACCATTACATGGACATGCACAATTGTGCTAGAGTGGTACGCGTTTCTGTATACGCACAAAGGTCGAGGAGAACCGAGGTCGGCGATGTGGATTGCGAGTTGTTCTAGCCAGATGCGCGTCTTGGGGCCATGTGCAGGCGACATTGTTGGGGGACTTGAGGCGTCACGTCCGTCTCACAGGTAAGTATTCTTTTTTCTTTTTTTTTTTTCTTTTCCCCTCCCTTTGCAGTCTCAGAGTATTCATTCTCATCTCCCGCATACAACAAAGCGCGACAGTCATGGCTGGGCTGTGTGTGCGGAACTGGAAGAACCAGTCGAGTAATGGTACTTCAATCTTTAATCTTTCCATCATCATCCTCGTCTCTCAGCCCTACGAGGCGACGTCGCCCTTCACGGACATTGGCAGAACGAGGCTTATTTTTTTTTCGGCCCCCAAACTACCATGCTCTCTGCCTTGTGGCTCGCGTCCGATGAAAAGGGAAAGCAATGATTTGCATGCGTCATGCACCTGAGGCGTTTGGATCTGGACATGGCACCCGACAATTCGGTTGAACCCATGTTTCTTACATGCCATACCGACTCGTATTGGGTTTTTTTTTTTTTTTTTTTTTTTTTTTTTTGTAGATTGGAAACGTTTGAGCGTTGCGGGCAAAACGGTCCACAGTCCATGGCAATGCGCCATCCATCCATCCACACGGCCATCTTGGCAAACTGATTCTGCGCAAATAGTGCAATGTTGGAGAATGGATACCAAGGACTTCCCCACACCACCTTTTCCATCTGCTCAAGCGTTCGTTGGCGGCAAGATTGATTGCAAAGCCGAGATCGATGCCGCGGCCGCCCCCCAGTGGCAGCGTCATAGGCTCATGGCGTTATGACCAGCGGAGAGAAGGGGCATTCATAAACCAGATATGCAACATCCGTCTGACCATTCTGCATCAGCAAGGTCCAGATGTTCGCCCTCATTGGTCGACCCAGCATAATCGCTTGCAGATTGGCGCAAAACGCCCTGGGCCGGTTTCCGCAGGCTGCCAGATTCTGGGCTGCTGCTGACTGCTCAGTGCTGAGTGCTGCCAGACGGCTCGACCGACAGATAGAGAGAGAGAGAGAGAGAGAGAGAGAGAGAGAGAGAGAGAGAGAGAGAGAGAGAGAGAGAGAGAGAGAGGAGAG